>APFE030713118.1:28311-47689 GCA_000404065.3 Pinus taeda
ACCCAGTTTTCCATGTTTCATGTTTAAAGAAGGTTATAGGCAACAAGCTCCCAGTTCAAACAATATTTCCAGAACTTGTCGAGGAAGGAAAAATTATATTGGAATCGGAAGTAGTCACAGAAACAAGAAATCGACAGCTACGAAATCGGTCAATTTCAGAGTATCTTATCAAGTGGAAGAACTTATCTGCTAAAGTTTCCACGTGGGAGGATGAGAATTTTATATAGAAGCATCCAGAACTACTCAAGTGTTGAGGACAACACTTTTTTAAGGAGAGGGGCATGTTGGGTCCCTATAATACTAGTGATTACCCCATTAATATGAGTTGTACCCCTTATTAATATTGTTGTGCCCCTATTGTCACCATATTGTTATTACTGTGCCCCATAGAATCCCTCTAGTGTTATTTTTGTGGCTTTATATTATTATTGTTAGGTTGGCTGGGTTATATTGTTGGACTCCTTAGACTCCTATATATAGAAAGGAGGTTTTGTCATTTGAATCATCCAAGAATTGTTCATTTATGTAATGTAAAGGAGGTTGCCCACTCGAAGAGGCTGAATTCTAAGGCGTTGATCTATCTTTTCTATCTTTTTCTTGGGCTGGTTACATAGCATCCAAATATATGGAAGATTAGTCAGGTAGAATTGTGATGAAGTGAGGTGAAAAGGTATAACAATATGGAGGATAAGTGGTATTACTTATGGAAGAGTTGACATGGATAACGAATGTTATAGATATGAATTTGGAATTGTAATTTTTTCTTTAATGGAATTTTTTGGAGACTTCTAAATCCATATCCAAATGCTTAATTGATTTATGCACTTGTGCTTAGATATGAAATCCATAAGAATTGAGAATGGCTGCAACATATAATAATTAAAAATTCATATCTAGATGAATCGGCACACTGGCATAGAGTGGTCATGACATGCTAGAAGGACTTCCATCTATATGCTACATGTCCATTGTATGAATGTGACATGGTACAAAATGGAAAATACTTTGAAATATATAGCATTTTACCAAAAGTTTGGATTTGATGAGATTTATATCATTGGAAATCTCTCAATGAGTAGAAGATGGCAGTGACCTCATAAAGGAGGATTGAGGTGCTTTTAAGAGGAATACATTTGAGATTCTTATTTCCTTAAAGTAGTCTAAGGACTGAGTTAAAAAAAGAGAAATGAGTAATTATTTAGGAAGTATTGCATCAATATTCTCTATATTTTCCTTTCCTTAAAATAAAATTTGGTTATTTATATAACCAAATTTTATATTAGGAAAGAAAATATAGAGATATTGATGCAATATTTCCCATAATATATATATATATATATATATATAATATATATATATATATATGGGGTGTGTTGTACTAAGGATCTAGTGCTACTGGTCAAGAAACCTTAATGTTAAAAGTTCCAAAAACCCTTATCCATCGACAAGTTCCCTAAAAGTCACAATGCATACATGTAGTCCATGCATCTTCTTAGCTAGAACATAGCAAGTATTCTTACACAACCACTAATAATGGATTTCCAAAATAGAATTATTCTTATCTATAAGAAGAAATAACACCAAAAATGAATGAGAATATTGAGGAATTACTTAAGTGAACCTCAAAACATGTCAAAAGGTATGGTTAAATATGCATTCTCTCAAAACACCACATGGTTTCCTCAAGAAGCACATACACACCTTTTTCTCAAATAATTCAAATATGGGTAAATAAAATATAAATAAAATTGTTATCCTCTCTCAATACCCTCCTATCATGGGATCATGGCCCCCTTTACACTTTTCCTTCTCTTTCAACAATTGGTGATGATCTAATTATTAATATTCAAAACCATTATATGAATAGGATCTCCAATCTTTCATCATGTATAAATATAGATTATTAAAACTTTAGATCAAAACTTGGGATATTACATTTCCCTCCCCCTTATTTTAGCACGGTCATCAATGCTGAACACCATAACAGTGCACACGCATAGATGTGTGTGTGTGTGTGTGAATTTATCTCAAAAAGATGGGTGGAATGGTTCATTAGAGAAATTTTGAGGTCTAAAATGGGCTTCAAAAAAAAATTTACAGCCAAAATCAAATTTATATGAACCACTAGGATTCAAGATGATGATGTCAACCATGGGGAATGATTCACCATTTTCAAAGTAAAAAAGTAAAAATATCAAAAAATAATAATACTACTTTTTCAACTCGTATTTTCAACTTATCTCCCTACAATTTTACTCAAATTTTGAGAAAGAGCACTTGTTGGATGAAAAATTTAATTCCTCATACAAGGAGTACCCATGTTACATACTTTTAATGGACCTTGGTACACAAAAAATGAGAAATACATGAAAAACATGATTGCAATCATGTTTTTTCATGTATTTCCCATTTTTCATGTAGTATGGCCCATCGAAAGTATGCAACATGGGTATTCATTGGATGAGAAATTAAATTATGCATCCAACTAGTGCTTCCACTCGAAATTCAGTAAAAAAGTAAGGAGATAAGTTAAAAATACGAGTTGAAAAAGTAGTTTTTTCTTTTTCCCCTCTAAAATGTGATGATGTCATATAATCTCATTTTATTATTTCCACTATTAGTTATAATATTCCTTACGACGGCCATTTTAGACCTCAAAATTTCTCTAATGGTTATCTTTCCAACCAGGTTCAAATCCCCACTAGTGATATGATGACTTATCCTTGATAAATATTGTTGTAATGGCTTAATGCCTATGAATATATGAACTCCTAAATGAGTATACCTATGGGTTGGATTAGTACCAACAACCACACTCTGGCCCTCTAGTAGAGAGGGAGGTTGATTTCTTTCCTTAATACACAAACACACACCTCATATGCCAAAATTTTAAAATAGTTGTGGGTATGCTTCTTGCATAGTATCTTCAAACTCATAAATCACTTCTTCTATATTATGGCTAGTCCACTGGCCTTTTCCCACCTAATGGATTTGTTTTGAAACACCAAGACCTTCTTGTCTAGTATACATACTATTTATATCTATAAGTCTCATTTTTACTCCACTTTATTCAATTTCCAATTAATAATATGGTTAGGATCATGAACATACATTTTCAAAAAATACATGTGAAACACATTATGCATTTTCATAGAAGTAGACAAAGCAAGCATGTACACAAGTAGTCCTATCTTTTTTGATATTTCAAATGGAGCACAATATCCAGAGTTTCCAACTTAGTGCAACTACCCAAATTCAAATACCATTTCCATGGATTCACTTTTAAAAATAAATTCCCTCCATTTTCAATTCTCTAGATATCTTGGTCTTATGTGTATAATGTTTTTCTCCATCTCGAGTTGCCTTTAAATATTTCTTAATATTTATCATCTACTAGTCCATTTCCTCAAGCATCTTTGGCCCATGTACTACTCTATATTTTGGGTTGTCCTACTCACTAGAGTATTGCATTTTCTACCATATAAAAAATGGACTCATATTCAATGAAGCTTGATACCCATTATTATAGGAAAAATCAACCAAATGAAAGTAATATGCCCACTCATATATTTTTTCCATCACATATATTATGAGCATGTCCTCTATTATTTGAATAACTCTCTTTGTTTTCCAATATGATTCTAGATGATATACTATGCTAAAATTAAAACTTCTAACAAATCCTCTCCAAAAGTTTAAAGTAAAATTTAGACCTTTGTCAAAAAATATAACTTTATGTACTCCATGTAATCTAGCAATGTCTTTCATGTATATGTTTTCAATATTAGCTATCTTATGATTTGACTAGAATAAATTAGAAAAAAAAAATCAATTCATCCACTACACCCCCATTGAGTCATGTTTCCTTATTGTCATGGGCAATTTGGTTATAAAACCAATGCTTTCAACTTCCCATTTCCACTCTAGAATTCATGATGAATGCAGAAAACTAGTTGGGTGTCTAATGGGATAATCAATTACCTCAATAATTAATATTTTGTGCATTAGCCATCAACCCAAGGGTTGAATGCTTGTGAGATGCTCTAAACTATATGCACAAGCCTTAAATTTCCTAACTTACACTAGTTTATTTAATCTACTTCTAAGAAATGAAAATTGGATTATTAATCTATAAGTTGAAATGACATTGTAGAAAGGAAAAAATCCATGACTAAATAAATCCAAACTTCAATCGCTCTTAGCAATGATCATGTACTTGAACATCAGTCATGCTACTAGGGCCTTATTGCCAGTAATTTATATATTTGTATTTTTGGGCATTTACTTTTTCCATTAATCATTTCTTCTATTGTTGGAAAGCCTTAATAAAACATAACTAAACTATTGATTGAAAAGGATCATTGCAGTAACAAACAAAACTAAATCTATGAAAAGGAAATTACATTCATACAAACATATATCGATTCGTTTAGACTATTATTAACTAATATTTATGTTGTTGAAATAATAAAGTACATTCGTCATTCAATTCAATATTAGAAAATTCCTATAAAAATACTTTATAGCAATCATTTTTCGTTACAGTTCATGAGTGAATGTTTATTTCATATCTTAAACAAACTTGCATAAATAAATAAAAGACAATTTATGTTAATCAATTATCTATTCTTCTAGAGACGTACCATACTCTATAAGATAGAGTTTTGATGTAATCTACAACATAAAATTAATTTAACTACTATAATATATAGAAATTATAAAACTAGAATGTAAATTGAAACAAGATCTCATAAAACTATGATTTTCTTCCATTATAATTTGGATGTTTCTTCCAGAGTCCTATTTTGGAATTGAAAGGATACTCTCTTTTATACATGAACTTGACTTGAAACTGAAATAGCAAATAGTATGTTCATATCCACAAGTTTCTCATGCAGTTGCAACCATTTGCTAAAATTAAACAACTGAAACTTAACTCATAAATATCTTTAAGATCTTTACTAACAACTAAAAATTAATCTCATCAAGATATCGAAAACTATTTATGTATCCAAGATGACAAATGATCCTAAATCTCTCAAATATCTCTTTTGATTAAAGAGGAAATTTGAATTTGACCAAATGTTTGGAGGAAAAATAAGAATTTTAAATTTTTTATTGTATTTTTGGCTTATCTCCTTATAGGTTTATTCAAATGTGAAGTGTATACACCCATTGGACACTGAATTAAATTCCACATATATTGAGAACAAAATTTTCATACTTTTAAGAAGACCCACACTGAAAAAAAAAAAAAAAAAAAAACAAACAAAAATATATGAAACAATGTGTTTCTTGAAAGAAACAAGTTCTCTCATGTATTTTCAGTTTTTTTCAATGCGATTCCTATCAAAAATATGAAAAGTGGCTACCCATTGGATGTGGAGTTTAATTTTGTATTCATCTAGTGCCTAAACTTGAAATTTGTGTAAACCTATAAGGAGACAAGTCAAAAGTACAATAAAAGATACAATGTTCTTTTTTTTCCTTTGAAAATTCATAACTCTTATCTTATTATTTTCTTGAGGAGACCCATTTTAGACCTCCCAATTTCCCAATTTTTCACTGCTACAAATAAAAGAGAACTATCATCATAAGGGGAGAGGTAATTTTCTACTTTCACTACTACTGCTCAAAAAGATGCCTTCATTCTTTCTCAATATCCTAAACAAGTAACATCGCCTCCTATGTTCATTGATTAAAATATCAAGAATACATAGAAAAATAATAGGAAACTAAAGAAAGATATTGAGGAAATACATGTATTAGACAATTACATTAAGACAAAGAATGAGGTGCTTACAAGATAGAGTATAGAGGTATTTGAGGAAAATGACAAGATAAAAAAATTAACTAGCATTTGCACCTAATGTTGCAAAGGAAACGTCGTAAGGCATAGAGTGTGGAAGAATAGGGACATGTGAATGGAATGTGGAAGAATAGGGACATGTGAATGGGCATTGTTGAAAGCGAGGGTGGATGATAAAGAGTTGCAATTGAAATTGTTAGTTATGTGTATGCTGAATATAGATATTTTATAAATAATAGTGTGTAGAAGAATAGTGGCATGGGAATGGACATTGTTGAATGCAAGGGTGGATGATATTGAGTTACACTTGAAACTATTAGTTATGTGTGTTTTGAATATGGATAAGTAATAGTAGTGTGTGGAAGAATAGCAACATGTGAATGGACATTCTTGAAAGCAAGGGTGGATGATAATGAGTTATAGTTGATGTCATATAGAGGTTATCCATTATTCATGTAGTAGTTGTTTATGTGAACATATTTTTGTACATTATTTTAAGTTTTTTTTGTATTTGGAGATTTTGTTTTTCCATATGTTACATATTAAGAATGAATTGTCACTTTTAAAGAGGGCACACAAGGTTGCTAGTTGTCACAAACCATCGTGAGGGTAAAAATTAAATGTCCTTTTCCTACTACATGGTTCTGTCAACTAGGTGTTTCGAAAAATACACGTGAAAGCCATCAAACTCCTTGCTGAAATCAAACTCTCTCGTGAACTTTTCATAAATATAGGGATGCACAAATTCCTTAACTTGCCAGAACTATATTAAAATGACATTTTTCACTACTAACTTCATATGAAATGTCATGAACTTTCTTTTGGATAAAACCTCGAATGTGTTTTTAATATCCCAATTCAACTCTAGGTGAAATTTTCGTAGATATAGGGATGCACAAATTCCTTAACTTGCGAGAACTCTATTAAAATGACATTTTTCACTACTAAGTTCATATGAGATGTCAATTAAATTGTTTTATTATTATTATTTTAATTTAATGTTTCATTATGCATACTAAATCTTTTTTCATATAAAACTAAATTTAAATGTTTACTCATTTACAAATACTACAACACATACCCCTTTTTCGGATTGATGCTTATGAGTAGCAGGCCAAAACTTGCCAAATGCTTAAATTTATTTTCCAAAATTTCAGAGATGCCCATTTGAAAACCCTGGATATATTAGTGTTTGATACGAACAAGTTTCGAGCATACTAGTTGTTGGGGTACAGAGTTTTTTGTAAATTGCTACCAAGCAAGGAAGAAGTCAAAAGAGGATTGGTATTAAAACCATGGCCGCAACTCAAGGACCTGTGTTCTTGTCCCCAAATAGGACACTGCAACTGACATATGAGGGTGATTTTTATGAGGTACTCATAGCAAAAGCCCAGCTCTCTGCCATAGCAGACAAAGGGGGCATACCCTAATCTACAGATACTATAAAGCAACTGTAGCCACATTTCGAATATTGCTACAAGAGCTTAGAGCATACTATATTGCAGGCTGTAAAGACTCCACATTCAAAACAAAATGGAAAGATAAGATGAGAAACATATTGGATCATAAAGCAATAGAGAGTATAGTGGAAGCATGGGATCCTTATAATTATCGTTGGTCCTCCTTAAGCCTTGCTAAGATTGGTGGCTTAGGCAAGAAGAGTGATTTTCTAGGTACCATTTTCATTTTGTTGCTCCTATGGGGCTTCTTAGATTCAAAATTTGAAGGGACCCAACATGGGAAAAGTGTTGTTTGGTGGCTTGGGCCTGTAACACATAGACTGTACTCAAGATTATTGGTAATACAAGATGAAGTTTGAGCACTATTTGGGAGTGGCTTGAATGCTTCTCTATACTATCCTCTATTGGTCTAGAAGTTGCCTCTTGTGACATGTGGAAATAAGGAGAAACATGCTAAGAATATCTCAGTTGTCTCGTAGCTTCTTCATGTGGAGCAGGCTCACCTCTGGTAAGTTTCATACAAGATTCTGTATTGCTTTGATAGCATGGATGGATGCGTTAAAAGTTTAGTATGTTAAGCTTGATTATTGACAAGACGGTTCTGATCTTGTTGCATGACACATAAGACACTTTCTTTTATAGTACTCATTTTTAACATTTTTGGCTGTCTTTATAGCTGCACTAGTTTGGCAAATTGTCAAAATTTCCCTTTGGAGAAATGTTAGGAACATCACTTTCTAAAGAGAACAAAACCATGGGCGAGAAGCAACATTACAAAACATATGTTTTTTGACAATTCTGCTTTTTATATGTTGAAGTGCTAATACGGTCATTTATCATTATTGAGTTGCTCAGAAGGAGGAATGCAATCGATCTTTCTTGATCAGGAAACCAACTTGAACTTTTGAATGGAAGGGAACAAATGGCATGTTGATTAATGTCAAACATTGAGGAATCCCAACTTCGGAACGACACGACATTGTTTATGTAAGCCCCCATCATTGTAAGTCAGGTTTATACTAATTTTATATTATTTCAGAATAAAACATCAAGTAAAACATCAATTTTATATTAGTTCAGATAGTAAAACATCAAGTACCCTAGAATGTTTCCCACTGCTAGACGTTTTTTGTTGAAATTGCTTTACGCACCCCAGAAATGCTTTGCAGCTAGGCCTTCCAATTGATATCATTTTTCTGCAATTCCAGATGTCAAGTTTCTATTCTAGAGTGATGGAGATGCAGCATTGCGTGTTGGTGGGAACAGAAAACAGATAGAAAATATTAAAAAATTGAAAATAAATACTGTGCACAGGAGCTCCACAATATTTTAGAACTGTGAATAATGGATAACTTTGTGTGATCATGCCTCGCATGCATAAAAGGCAAAGAAATAAGTTATTTAATCTGAATTTTAAAACCCTCCAACTCAGTATACTCTCATAATATAGAGGATCCTTTATTTTTTAAAAGCAGAGGAATATCAATGCATGTATGGTATCTGCAACTTTGAATAAAAGGCATGGTTTGACCACTGAAAAAACTTTGTGTTCTTTAAAATATTATTCATACAGTTTTTGTCTCCTTGGACAAAAATAGTGCTTTCAACAAGTCAGCCAACCAGCTACCATTGCAAAGGACAGAGGAGGTTCAAACATATCCAGAAAGAGCCGATCTAATTTTCTCGACCAATCTCTCATGCAATCCAAATTGACATGATTTGCCAAGAAGACAAGGCTCCCAAGGAGTCAATCGTGCAGCTTGTTGGACTTATTTATATAGTAGATCTTTATTACACACCACCTTACATGTAATATTTTCCACAATAATAATTTGAAAATTTAAAGTAGGGAGTCAAGATGGCTTTACAAATATGGCACTGTTTAGGCTTGACACTTGGTTAAATTAAAATATATACCCTTTAACGGGGAATATGAACAACACGCAGATAAGGCACGCAGTAGCAATGGTGGGTACAACATTTCCCTGATCAAAATCCTTTTTAATACCCCCTGTCCTGGTGACGTGTTGATAGATCAAGTATGCAGAAGCCGCTATGGAAATGACCATTCCAGCTTGGGTTCCTCTGCAAATCAACAACATCCCATAAACTACCATCCACATTTCCAAACACCAATTCAATCATTTGTTAAGGAAAACAACAACTTGCCTCAGGTTCATGGCTTGATAAGGAGCAATAATCACTAGTAACACAAATAAAAATGGCAGTTCCAATTCCCCTGTTCCCAACAAATTATGTTTTTCAAACACTACAATTCTGTCATGCAATTCAACTCAATATACTATGCAAGAAAGAACGACCAAGTAAGTAAAATAGGATGGCATTTGAGTTCTTGTGACTCACCAGGAATGCAGTAAAATAGTCTAACAAGGAAGACCAAAAAGGCAATCCACAAACCATAATCACCTCTGTAATAATGTAGACAAACAAATCCAAATGTGGGGTGAAGTTTAAACTCTCAGTTCACTTCACTGGAATTTGTCTAATTTTGCAACTGGGAAGAACCTGGTCACCTGATCCAAGAAATGACATCTCCAGGTACCTCTAGGGCCAATAGTGGAACAAGGAAAGGTTTGTCGATGGTTGTGTGCTTTGATAACGTCAAAACCATGCAACACCATAATTGAACCATTTTTTTCCTCAACAACTACTTGAGTCCCAAAAATAAAAGTTGAATTATGACTAAAAAAAGCCTAATGCCTTTTTTAGAGTACTAACGTTTGGAAATGGGCAAAAGAAAAAGCAAATAAAACTTGAGACATTTGTGTTTAAAGATCTAAAGCTGAAATAAAAATTAAATTATGAACCCCAAGAGAGCCTTTGAGGTATTCCATTTTCTGAGAGGAATATATTGACAATTGGAAACAGCCAAAAAGCAAAAGCTAAAAAGCTCAACAGATTGCTGTAGTAGAAAAATCTAGTAAATTGAGGTTGCCTATCCCAAATTAGTTAGCATTCTGAAGGAGCCCCTTGTCTCAACAGTAGGCTTGAGAGAGATTGTCCTTAACAAAGTTATCCTTAGCAGAGTTTTGAACTTGAGAGAGATTGTCCTTAACAAAGTTATCCTTAGAAGAGTTTTGAGTTGTTCTTTAGAGGGGGGAATTGTATAGCTGGAAAACCAATCCGAGATGCTCTAAGAGAGATTGTCATTAACAAATTTATCCTTGGCAGAGTTTTGAGCTGATCTTTAGAGAGGGGATTGTATAGTTGTAAAACCAATCCAAGATGTGGAGCAATAATATCATATAATGGATTGAAAATAGAATGTGTTGTAATCAAATAACGGATCGAAAATATCAAAATTAGCAGAATGAAAGTAGAAATCACTCACCAGCCCACCATAAAATCATTTGCTCTTTGAGTAGCAGCCACATCTGTGGATTTATTGGTAAGAGGTATCATCCAATGTACTAAAATTACTAATCCAATCCAACCCTTTTGCTTTTCCTACATTCAACGAGAAATTTATAAAATCTCATAGAATGAATGGAGATGAACATAGATTAGAGAGGAAAAGAACCAGATAGGTTTTCCTGTATAGCTCCATAGAAGCTATATGTGATAGCAAAACATGGTGACCAACAATATATGGCTCAACAGTTGAGTTTCCAACAATACAATTTCCAAATGGTTGGGAACATATTTGAGGTGGGAAAATGTTGTCATCATATCCTGCAGTGCCAAAGACATTGAGCTTATTGAAAGTGGACCAATATTTCACTCGATCACCAAACTCTCTGAAACACACATCTGCATAAGCTTTAAAATCCTCCCTGCATAAGATCGAAGTAGATTAGAGAACTCTGCTTCTCTAACCATAAGGTTATTAATGCACCATAAATTGATGCTTTGACTCGTGTGTCAACCCACATGGGAAGAAAAACAAGAACAGGAGATGACATGATGTTTACACAATCTGTGGATTTAAAAAACCTCCATAGGAATCTTACAGAGCTTGGGGCAGATCAAAGTGGTACAATGTCACATGTGGTTGAATGCCTGAGACATGCGTTGGGAAACGATTAACAGTTTTGAGGATGATAGTCACAGGAATAAAAACAAAGTAGAGAGACAAGTTTGTTAATAATACTACCATGGGACAAAAGCTCATTTATGAGGTTATTATACTACTCAACGCCTTTTGGGTTAATGGGTCCTTCGCCATCTGCATCAATATATGTGAAATAGTTATTTCCTACCATTTTCCATTGAGTGTTTACTAAATTCACAGGATTAAACATGTGGTCAGAGCTCAAACAGAAATATACCAGGAATAAGCCTGGGCCATGAGATTGAAAATCTATAGGCATCTACTCCCATCGCAGACATTAGATCAATATCCTCCTTCAAAACCCACATGAAATTTTGCATCAGGTTGATACCCAAATCATCTAGGAGTTTAACTATAGATACATTAGTATGAAAACAACAATAATGGGTTGGACATGCACATAAAGCTTGAGGATGGCTTACAAGTAGCCACTGCATATAGGTTGTCCTAGTGACATTTATTGTTCTTAGATTTGCAGATAATAATACCTTGTAACGATGGTATTGATCAACAACTACATCTCCATTACCTCCATACACAGGAATCCCTGACAATACAGTTAAAACAAACAACAACTCACTTTGAGCCTTGGCCTTGAAAGTCCCAAAGTAAAGTAAGGAACTGGGTAGAATGCAAATGAAGGGATGAATGAAGATATGTGATGAAACAGACCTTCCCTATGAGTGAAAGTGTCAAATATGCTTCGCTTCCGGCCATCTTCTGCTGCAGCTCCTTCATACTGCAGAAAACCAAATGTTATTTTGCAAAGAAACACGCTAGACAATATTCCATATGGGCACAAACTGGAATTGAGTTTGCCATGGCAGAATTAGCACTACCGGGTAGTTTCGAAGTCTTGGAGACAAAAAGAGTTCAGAGGGCATGAGGAGGGGTTCGTAAGGAGAGAGGTGACCACCTAGAGAAACAGAGTGTGAACACTGTGTTGCCTTGGGGAAGGTTATCTGGGGCTGCCTTGGGGAAGGTTATCTAGAGCTGGCTTGGTGCCAGTGGAAACCTCCCTCCTAGAGAGAAAATCTGACTTTTCCGGGCTGGACTACGATTTTGAGCCCTGAGAAGTAACCTGTGAGAGTTTACTCTCAACAACTGTAACAGAAGGAGGACGCTCGGGGGGAACTTGGACGTGATTGCCATTGCTAGTCCATAGGCTGGGAGGTGTGGTCCTGTCCCGAATTCACTTTCTTGGAAAACTGTGAATGCATCAGATAAGTAATTATGTTTATGATATGCTTCTGAGAATCCAACAGATAAGAATAAGTAATTTCGTTTAGGTTATGCGTCTGAGAATGCATCAGATAAGAAAAAGTAGTTATGCTTATGTTATGAGAATGCATTAGATAAGCCAAATAATACTGCTTATGATATGTTGCTGAGAGCGCAATAGATAAGTAAAGAATACAACTTAAGTAAGAAGAGACTGCTTTTGTTATGTACCTATGAATTAAACATGTAACTGGGACAACAAGTGGTATATGTAAGACTTACACAATACTTATTTGAGTATGCATTCTTGGACAAATAAATTGTGCAATAGATAAGTAAAGAATACAGCTTAAGTAAGAAAACATTGCTTTTATATAGATAAGTAAAGAATACAGCTTAAGTAAGAAAACATTGCTTTTATTATGTACCTATGAATTAAACATGTAACTGGGACAACAAGTGGTATATGTAAGAATTACACAGTACTTATTTGAGTATGAATTCTTGGACAAATAAATTGTACAAATTGATAGAGCATACTGTGAGATATACTTGTCTAACAGGATTGAAATGGTAATGGTATTCAACCCATAATCAACAAAGACACTGTGACTCATAAACTAAAGTAAAGGGAGTAAATGAACCATGTTCATAATGCCAATACACTGGTATGAGGGTAAGTGAGGTATTAAAATACCTATCCTCCCGCCAGGGTAACCTATTCAGGTAGATTGACCCTATTGGGGAAGAAACCCCAATTTCAAAGAAAGAGTTCCATTGGGGAAACTGGGAAATCTCCGCTGTAGAAATTATATACAGCAAGCAAATGCAAATAACAGTATTCGTCAAAACGATAAGAATGAAACCCATAACCCTGTTTATTTATAGAATGAACTGTAAAGAGAGATATCAGCAATCTTATTCATTAACTGGAAATGAGTAAACCTGTGAAACACCGAGGAGATGTAAGAGCATGACAACCCCATTTCGCTCCGACATAAATACATTTTTTTAAAAAGACTAATACAATTGCTGAAAGGGTGAAAAGATGCTCCAGAACTTAATTAGGCATTGAACTGAATTACCAAACTTGTCAGCGTTACATCAACGTGTTACAATTTTAAGATTCGATTAATTATTTTTTATTCTTGCCTCAATACAATTTTCTTCCACAGAGATCGATGACGCTTTACCTTTTCGGTTCAATTGTAATTTTAGATTCAATTTTTTTTTTTTTTTATTCTTGCTTCCTTCGAATTGTCTTCACAGAGAGGTGTGACGCTTCCCCTTCTTGCTTCAATTGCAGTAATCTGTCCAATACTTTTGCATACCTTTTCTTCCCATTCGTATTTGTGTCGCTCTCTATTTGTTTTTTTATTCCAACCATATTTTCCTGGCTACAATGGCTGTGGTTGTGGAGAAGTAGTTTGATTCGTCTACGTTTGGGCATTTTTTAGGCATATTTTTGTTCGATTTTGGTTGTGATCCTCCTCTGCTGGTAGAGCAACAATAAAACAACTTTTTCTGGTTACATCGAGGAATATTTGCAATTTTTCCTACTTAAAACTCTTCTCTATCTTTCAAAAGTCGTTTCCTTGATTCTTTTGGAATGTCACATGATATATGTTTATATATATAATTGCATTTACATGGCCATTGCAGGTAGATAGGGCCAAGTAACGAGTCCGTGAGAGGGACTCTCAATCTCTTCTTCAAATTGAAAGTACGATAATAAGGTCGGAGGTGACTCTTCTTTAAAGATTACTACTATTTCTTTTGCACCCAACAGGAAAGGAACAATAGGTAGGACGGTGAAGATGGAGCCGCCAAAGGAAAAGTCGATGAGCCATTTTAAAGTTTTGTCGATGCACAATACTTCTTTGAGGATGCATTCTTGGACAAATAAATTGTACAAATTGATAGAGCATACTGTGAGATATACCTGTCTAACAGGATTGAAATTTTAGTGTAATTCTCCCATTATCAATAGAGACACTGTGACTGATAAACTAAAGTAAAGGGAGTAAATGAACCATGTTCATAGTGCCAATACACTGGTTTGAGGGTAAGTGAGGTATTAAAATACCTATCCTCCCGCCAGGGTAACCTGTTCAGGTAGATTGACCCTATTGGGGAAGAAACCCCAATTTCAAAGAAAGAGTTTTATTGGGGAAACTGGGAAATCTCCGCTGTAGAAATTATATACAGTAAGCAAATGCAAATAACAGTATTCGTCAAAACGATAAGAATGAAACCCATAACCCTGTTTATTTATAGAATGAACTGTAAAAAGAGATATCAGCAATCTTATTCATTAAATGGAAATGAGTAAACCTGTGAAACACCGAGGAAAATAAATGGAAATGAGTAAACCTGTGAAACACCGAGGAGATGTAAGAGCATGACAACCCCATTTCGTCCAAACATAAATACATTTTTTTTAAAAGACTAATACAATTGCTGAAAGGGCGAAAAGATGCTCCAGAACTTAATTAGGCATTGAACTGAATGAATATTATTACTATGCTGGGAGTGATCTTGAGGGACAGAAATAATTTCCGCATACTTCTTGCTGGGAGACTCATCCCGGGTATTGAATTATGAAGAGATCGTTGAATTTATTTTTGATAAATTTACAATTGGCTCGGATATGGTTTCTAATGGCGTGAGCAAGAGGAGACTGAATATGAATAGTGCGGCGGTTTCGAGAGAATTCGAGTTTGATATACCCCACCGAGGACTCAAACTTGTCCAGGCTGCCTCAATCGAGCTGGATTCCGTTGGTTCTCCCGCAGATGAGCTCTTTTATAAAGGCCCGCTGCTTTTCCTCCATGGCCCCCTTAGTCTTCAGATGGTAGAGAAATTGGAAAAATCCGTATGCTTTGAATCTCAAAAACATCTCAAAAACAGATATTGGAGGCATACGATGTTCGCTTCAGCGTCCTGAGTGTTGGCTCATTCCAAACCTGTGACAGTTGGGGTGATGTGAGTTTATTATGAACAGTTACAACCATTCAGTTACCTTTTTTAATCGAACGACTAACACTATTCTAATTGTCTAACACACAATCTAACGGCGCACAGTGATGACAGGTACGGCCTAAAAATTGTAATAAAATCAAAATTAATGAGTAACTAACAATAACACATAAAATGTATAATCAAAATATATTCAAAAATGATATTTTTTCACTAGGAAAAAACACTTTTTTAAAATAAGATATCGCAAAACATTAAATCTTTAGAATTACAAATATCTTTTCAAAAAATTAATCTCTTTAATAAACTCAAAATTATAAAAATAATAAATTATCAATTACCAAAAGTGAAACACTAACCAGTAAAATCTAAAATAAAAAATAATCTAACAATCTTCCAAATTAAAATATTTACCCTTAATAAATTTCATTTCATGTCTATAACATAGCAGTGAAGATAACAGTGAGGATCTTCCCCTCAAATTTGATCCTGGTTGCAACCTTCAAAAAATAAAAGGAGAAGTGCATAAGAACGACGGTCTTTAACTAATAGCATTAGTATATCAATCTAAATATAATAACATATCATTTGACACGACAAAATAATTCCTTTTTCCTAAATTTTAAGCTGAAACGAAACCAAATTATGGCGATCGTTTTATTGATAAGAATGAACAGGAATGATGATAGAACCTGTCTTTTCATACAACTTAACTGGTCTGGAGAAGATGGCTAATTGTGGCTGGGGAGTCTTCTCATATTTTGGGGAGTCTTCTCATATTTTTTTTAGATATCTGAAGACAATGGCATTCACAGAGGAGATGGAAGAAACTAGATGACTGGGTGTTGCAAGCACTGATCGCTAATTGCGTCTGGAGAGTCTCTGTTCCGGATTTTTTTCAGAGATCTGAAGACAGAGTGGCATTCACAGAGGAGATAGAAGAAACTGGATGACTGGGTGTTGCAAGCATTGATAGGTAATTGCGGCTGGAGACTCCTGGAGAGTCTCTGTTCAGGATTTTTTTTCAGAGACCTGAAGACAGAATGGCGCTCACAGAAGAGATAGAAGAAACTGGATGACTGGGTGTTGCAAGCACTGAGATTGCCATTTCACTGGCACTACCGCTGCCGCTGGTACTGCTTTCAAAGCTTTCCAAAGATTTAGGAGCAGGTGGTTTTTCCATAGGAAAAATGCCCTCCTACATCTGGACAACTTTCCCCATAGTTGGCCGCTGTGAGGGGTGCTCCTGGATACACCAGAAGCTAACTTGAAGTGCTCTGTTTACCTCATCAATATTCAGATCTCTACCAAGCTTCTCATCTGTCATGTTTAAGATGTTTCCACTTTCAAATTCCTCAAACGCCCACAGTGAGAATTTCTTTCTCCTTGACGTCAAGGTATCAAAATTCCTTTTACCGCTGATGATCTCCAGCAAAACCATGCCATAACTAAAAACATCGGACTTGGTAGTGATGGGTAAATTGGCAAGCCACTCTGGAGCCAAGTATCCTCTGGTGCCCCGAACACTAGTCATCGAGCGCTTGCGACGACCTTTGCGACTGATGAGCTTCGACAACCCAAAGTCAGAAACCTTTGCACTGAAATTATCATCTAGGAGAATGTTCTCAGGTTTAACATCACAGTGAACAATGCAATCTCTGCACTCTTCGTGCAAGTAGGCGATGCCCCTTGCAGTTCCTAGGGCTATACCGAACCGCTTATCCCAATCTAGTATCCTGGATTGGTCTGAAGAAGAAAAAAGGAATGTGTCCAGGGAAGAATTTTTCATGAATTCATAAACCAGTAATCTATGGCGACCTTCTGATTAGCCTAACCAAGTTCAAGTGATGAGTACTGCTGATGTTTGCCACCTCCATACGGAATTGTCTCTCCCCTTGTTCAATCCCTTCCAGCTGCTTTACTGAGACTATTGTCTTGTTGGGCAATTCTCCCTTGTACACCGTTCCAAACCCTCCTGAGCCCAACTTTTCCATAAAATTCCTTGTTGAGCGCTGAAGCTGCTTGTAGGAAAACTGAACTGGAGATCCCGAGGTATATTCGAGAAGTGTATATTGGGATGGTAGCTGCCCAAATCTAAACCTCGGATTATTTTTACAGAAAATAAACCAGATGCATATCTCGATAGTAATCAGGGCAATAATAGGTCCTACAACTGCCCCTACAATTCGAATGGCAGATTCTTTGGTTGAGCCCAAGAATATAATTGCAGGGGGTGGCGTTGCCAGAGGACGACCTTGACCACATACCTTTACATAAGATGTGCTTGGAATGGCCGCTGATTGATAGGCACTTGTGAAATTCTCGGTCTTCATACGGCAAGTGCCCGAACCATCCGCCATGAGTGTAGCTGCAAAACAGAATGGATTCCTGAGGCAGTTCTGCCTACAATCTGTTATACCCAGATTGAATATCTCTGATTGTGACTCTGATTCTGGAGGATATGAGAAGAATTCAGTATTGTCCAATACAACCATGCTCTGGTTACTACACCCTGCAATGTCCTGCACTCTCCTGCACCCTTGTGTGGAATCCTTGGGATCTATGGGAACGAAATCTGCAGATGGGCATGTGCAGTACGAGGCTGTGTCATTGTGAACGCACACCGCATAGTTCCCACACCATCCATACACTTTGCATTGGTCTTCTACTGCTCTCTAGCCCAGCTGCCATGTTCCAGAGCTTTTAACCCACCCATAGGACCTCAAATTCCCATCTGATTCAAGCTTGATCCTTCGCAATGAGATCGAGGCATCAGTGTAATCGTTGCTGTATGCCATCCAGACCTGATCACGAGAAGAATTGGAGAGTGTAAAAATTCCTTGATTGCTCAAATGTGCTCTGGAGCCATTAGGGGAACCCTGATTCCAGTATGTGATGTTATTCGTCCATTTCAATGTGAAATTCCCACTGGGCTCCAGAGTCAATGAATAAACATACATGCGGAGGCTCTGTCCCACATGGAAACTTTGATTCACCAAAAGGGTATCAGTAGGATTGGCAAAGCTCTCCCAAACGCTGCTGGAAGTGCTATTCTTCACTACAAAATTGCCATCGTCCTGCATGACAGCAGACGATACGCTTTGGTTCGCAGTATTGGTTTGCCACATCGTGGTGTTGAGTCCACTGCGCAAAACGAGGTTGCCATCAATCTGGAAATCAAAGGAAGCTCTATCAGCCACTCTGATACCACCATTCCCACCTGCAGTCCACACCATAGTGTCAATCATTGAAATGCCCAGAACATGTAACCCATCATTTCCAATTGGGTGAAATCCAAATTTGAAGTTTCCATTTGGGGATTCCCAAAACCTCTGTTGCCGTGAGAAGGAAGGCTTAAGGCTGGAGCCTGGCTCCACTGCTCCATCTACACATTGAATAATAATAATATATATTACAGATATTGGGATTAACATAATTATGCTACATTGTTTCCTTAACTATAATCAGTGAAACAGGTAACTGGTGATCCGTCAGCCACAATTAGAACATGGGTGCCTCTTAAATTTAGAGTGATGCCATTCTAATCTCTACACTGCATCGAAGTAACAGATAAGCAATAAGAAACTGCAATAATCATTAAACAACGAAACCAGGTAACGGATAACCAACAGACCAAGCTTTACCGAGCATGTTTGCTTTTCCTGCTGCTTTTCCTCCATGGCCCCCTTCGTCTTCAGATGGTAGAGAAATTGGAAAAATCCGTATGCTTTGAATCTCAAAAATAGATATCGGAGGCATACGTTGTTCGCTTCAGCTTCCGAGTGTCGGCTCATTCCGAACCTGTGACGGTTGCGGTGATGTGAGTTTATTATGAAC
>APFE030713121.1:0-18815 GCA_000404065.3 Pinus taeda
CTGCCCACAAGAACTTGGCAATGATAATGTTGATTTTGTGCATGACCACCGATGGGAGAAGAAATAAGTGCATCCAATACACATAAATTCCTTGAAGCACCAATTTTATCAAGATCACCCTACCCTTGAGGGTCAGGCATTGGTGTTCCCAAATAGAAAGCTTTTTCTGGACTTTTGTGATTAGTCATTCCCACTCCAGTAGTATGTAACAATTAGGTTTGAGAAAGAATACCAAGTATTTGAAACTTTAAGACAAAGGGATCGACTGAATCCCAAATAGAGCTTCTATTTGCTGGATGGTTGATACATCCATCTCATCCACTATAAACTCAGATTTTTCCTTATTGATAATGAGCCCTGAGGCTCTACCAAATTTAGACAGAATCCAATATATTATTTCCCATTTTGAAAAACTGGTTGCACCAAAAAAAAGGACATCGTCTACGAAGAAAATATGAGTTGAGGTGGCTGTGGAAGAGACCCTACAACCAGTAATATCCCCAGTTTAATTTTCTATCCTCAAGCTTTGACTGAGTGAATCCATGACTAAAGTAAAAAGGAGCGGGGAGAGAGCACATCCTTGCCTCAGGCCCCTGGAAGTTTTTAATAAATTAGAGGGGTACCCATTAACTAGGATAACCATAGATGTCGAAGTCACACATGCCATTATCCATCTAACCTGATGATGTGGAAAGCCAATCTTGTGAAGGATCAGACAAAGAAAATCCCAGTCTACCTGATCATATGCCCTCAGTGGATATATTTTCATGAGGTAGGTTTTCTGTTTGTTTGATTTGATTTAATGTATGCTTTCTAATGCGATTACAACTGCATCCTGTATTCTCTTGTTAGGAAGAAATCCAAATTTCTCTGGGAATATATGAAGAGCAAGAATCTTTTTAACTCTATTAGCTACAATTTTAGAAATCAAATTATAAACAGAGTTACAAAGGGAAATAGGTCTAAAGTCATAGAAACAAGTAGATTTTGATTTCTTAGGAATCAATGCAAGGAAAGTTGCATTGATGGCTCTTGAGATGTGACCAGATACCCAATATTCTTCAACCACCTGCAACAATTAAGCTCCCATGAGGTCAAAATAGGATAAATAGAGCTCAACTAGTCAACCATCAGGGCCCAGACTTTTATCTTTGGCCATCTCTTTGAGCATATGGAGGAGCTCCTTTTCAAAAACTAGACAATCCATGCGACTAATGTCATCCTCATTAAAAAAAATGGGAAAGAGGTTTTCCAAATCTAATTTATCCGTAAAGTTATCCTCCTCTTGTTCAGTGATCTGTTTGCTGAAAAACCTATGTGCTTATTCCATAATATCCTTGAGAGAATGTATCAATTTACCCTTAGAGTTCCTAATATTCCAAATAGTATTAGCAGCCCTTCACTTAGAAGGAACCATGTGGAAGAATTTAGAATTTTGATCCCCTCCTTTGATCCAAGCAGCCCTGCTCTTAAGACGCCACTCCTCCTCTCGAGCCAAAAGAAGTCTATTCTTCCTTTGAATTAGATCCTTAACTAGATTCAAATGAGATTCCAAAAAAAAAAAAAAAAAGTGATGGGTCCATATAAGCAATGATGTCAACCTCAATTTTCCTAAGTTGCAGTGTTTGTTCCTCCTTACACTTGTGGATCTAGGCCTTGACAATGCCTTTAAGTCTCTTCAGTTTGTAGATGAAGGCATCCATTTTCGAATTGAAGGCATGACAAAGAGGTTGAGATCATGATTGAACAACAAATTCCTTGAAATATGGATCCCCGATCCAATGGTGGTTAAATTTAAAAGGAAGTGCTCCTTGCTTCTCAGCACCCTTCCATTGGATCATAATTGCACGGTGATTAGAGGTTTCAGAAAAAAAGGATAAGGCCTCCAGATTGACTAGCCTCATTTTCAAGGAAGAATGCACTAGGAACCGATCAAGAATTTTGGCTATACCATCATCTCCAGACTGCCCATTCCCCTAGGACGGGCATAGGGGTTGTGGCACAATGTCCAAGAGAAGTTTCCGATAAAAGAGGTCCTTAAAGTATCCAACCAAGGTATCCACCCTACCTTTCTTCCCCCAACATTCATGGTCCTCAAGAGTAAGGTTCAAATCCCTAGCTACTATAAGATGTTGCAGGTCTAAGATACCACTCCCATCAATTCTATCCCAGAACAATTTTCTATTAATGTAAGGCCCATAAATATTTAGAATTCGAATTCTTTGACTTGTTCCTTGGCAGTATCTTGATAAAATCATGCCAATCTCTGTCTTATATACTTTGAAAGCATGACAACAGAGGACTCTTATTTTAAAACTATATTGTCCCCATATTATTTTTTGGACAAGTTAAGAATATGCAAACTACAAACAACAATGATTCCTCTGACATTTCCAGAGTGTAAGCTACGCTAATCATCAGGATTTCGTGGATGTAAATAATGTAAAGAGTATAAGCTGTGCAAGATAATTGAAAATTAATTTATTTTTTTGAAGCAATATCTTTAAAGGAAAGAGTGGAAATAGGGTGAGTTAATATATAGGTGAAGGGCATGATATGCCTTTAATGGTAGAAAGAACAACAAGCTTGTAGGTTAGCATGGGATGGATGCACGAGTACAATGCAAACCGATGACCGGATGTTCTCTCCTACGATATCCACATTTTGTGGTGAGAGCTTGAAAAGAGTGTCATTGCAGCTAGTTAAAGAGCCCTCTACATCATCTCTTGTGGCATGCATAAATTCCCCACATATAGTTGTTGTAGTCATAAAACAACACTTTGTCTGATATTTTAGTACTTTTCTGGCAATACTTTTTGCAACAATCTTCTTTAGAGTGGATACACAAATATTCAAACTCTTTGGGAATTTTAATTTCCCCTTGGTTCAAGATTTGTCAAATTTCAGAGGAATGAAAGGTTGTGCTAGCGTCACTAGAAGTATCCTCTTTTCTGCATTATTTGAAAGCAAGCCCACATAGTAGGTTCCTTTCTTCTAGATATTAAGAACACTATGACACGCAAGGGGTTCCTTTATTTGAACAACAATGAATCACCTGTAACGAGAAAGTACCAAGGTATTGGTGTTGTTAGTATTTCATTTGTTTCACTGTTATATTTAGGAAATGATTTTATGAAATTTTAAGTAAGATAATACGTAAGGAAGACCTGTTGTTCATTTTTGTTTTGTGAGATCTTGCCTATCTTTGGAGTTTTAAATACAAAATTTAGAAATTGGTGTTCAGATGGTTTTAACTCTAGCGAAATAAAGAAGGTAAGTGAAATGGCTTGATATTTTCTTGTGAATTGAGTAATTTGTTCCCTTGTATTATGGGCTATGAATTGTGTTAGCAAACATGCTCATTCCTTTGTTTCTCTGTAGCAATGAAGTCTGCAGTGATCATGTAGGTGCATTCCCTCCTACCTATAATACCTGTTTATGGATAAGTGCTATTCAGTATGATGTGTTTGTTTGATTATTAGAAATGTGCTATGCCCTGACACAAAAATTGTCTAGTTCTTGGTGTTGTACCTGTAGGTATGCCCCGATATTCGGCTCCATACCCTCCTATGGTGCATCCCACTTTTCCTCCACGTCCACCAAGAACCATGGGTGTGATGCCCCTTCCACAACCTCCAATTCTAGGGGTTCGTGCAGCGACCCCAGTTTTGAAGTTTCCTCCAACCACAGGTTCAACTCCCGCTTCAAAGGGTGCTATACCACTTATACTTCCCACTAGTAACCACAAACACCATTTCACATTTTCATGCCTATTGAACTACAGTTATCGCCATGGGCTTTCAGTGCCCATTAGTTCATTGCACCTTTTTTTTGAATTGGAGGGGAGGTCAATTTATTTTCAATTTTTCTTCATTTATTGGAAAAGCTGGTTATGATAGCTTTCTAGATAGTGAAGAATGAAGTAGGTCTTATGGAGATTGGTTACATATAGTCTATGCCAGGATACTAGGAATTGGTATTGTAGTAATGAGCATGCAGTACATAACTGATGTCACTAATGTTAACTAGATTAGGAAATTCTATATTGACATTATTCACATGCATATTCAGATTTGGATTTGACACACAATAAACTAAATTAAAAGCGGCTACAAGATGATAGATACCAATTGTTAGATTGTCAATGATAAGTAGTTTCATATCCAATGATACACATGGATGTGTCCCCACATCGAGGGGATGTGTTTTGTGCAAAAATTCCATATTGAAAATGTTGGGGACATCTTGGGTGTGTTCTAGAAGTACTGTGTATGTTGGATAGTTCAGGGAAGCAGCTGAGTGTGTTCTCATTCTAGTTATTGACACCCCCTGCAAATGGGATGTCCTGTAGTTCCTTGTCAGTTAGGTATTCCTGGACGTTGTTGTTGCTGTGGCTTGGGGCTTTGTTGGAAGTGAATGAAAAGGAAAAAAGCATGGAATTTGAAAGGAAATTATGGCAAGGGATTTTATTTCCTTAGTTAGACTGGTATGAACTTTGCAAGGAATCTCATGCCAACTTTCCCATTTATTCCATGAAACCTCTCATAGTTTTGTTTAGTAATGATTCTAAACATGTTTGTACTCAGTTGAAAATTATTTTCATTCCTTATGTCTTCCTAAACTATTTGTTATTATTTTTGGTTGTGTGAAGGATTTCACCAAAAGTAAAAAAATAGTACAACAATCCATATCACATTCCTCAAATGGCTTGGTTTAAAAGCCAAAATAAAATGGCTTAACAAAAAATTACAAGTGATGTGTTCTACTAAAAGAAAAAGGACATAGGAGGCTTCTATCATTATGTTTCTTCTCAAGATAGAGGTAAGACTTGTTCACATTACGCCAACAGACTTTCATCAATTTCCAGTATGTATGATTGAAGAAGACCTCTTCAAACCTGTTATGTGTTCTGTCAATGCATAACCTTTGAAACAAACATCCATGGACTTATTCTCTTTTTTAACTTGACCTAGGCATTCCCACATATTTTCTTTATCAACATTGGGAATTAAGGAGACATGAAAACCCAGATTGATGATATATTGCTTGAATTGACATTTTCTCCCCAACTTAATAAATCTTTCTGCTCCTAGGCGTGATAGCAAATTTAGATAGATGGATTTTGTAGATATCTCACCCTTGTTCTTTTTTTCTACCCAAGCCTAACTCCTCCACATATAAAAACCACCTTATGTCCCATTTTTTTACTGCTGGAGTATCATTGTAACCCTTGTTTATAATAAATATTTTCAACTTTGAAGGTTTTTGACTAGGTCCAAAGATATCTTGAAATCTTGGCTCATGCCAATCCAAGGATCCGCACCCACTCCAACAAGTACCACCCCCAATCTTGTAGGTAAGACAATCCCCTACAAGGTTGGTTTAGACCGTGGCTCTAAAAAAAATGAAATTCCCACATAAGGTTTCTCTAGGCTTCTAATCCAATTTAAATTAGTGCTTGGGAAATGTATTTCTATAGAATTATATTTTTTATAAAATCCTTCTAGAGATCAAAATCCATATATATTTAGTAGCCATTGTGAGTCTCATGCATTTTACCAAAGGGTATTATCCTCCCTAGAACCCTTCCAAAGGAAATTGAATTACAACTTCTCTATCTTGTGGAAGATTGATTTTGGAATTAAAGCGAGATCCATCTAATACTATAATGACTTATAGTACACTCTTGAACAATACTAGTTTTCCACCTAAACAAAGCCATTTGTGGCTCTGTGAGTCGTCATCTAATGAGTTTTATTTGTCAACCACAACTACGCCTTGATGTCATAGTTGTTAGGAATGAGACCAAATCCTAGATATTTGAAAGCAATTTTTAAGTCTAATCCTTGATAGTGGATGAAGTTGAATATCATTCTAGTCCTTGATGCCATAATTGTTAGGCATTAAATTAAATTTTACAAATTTGAAATTCTACTTAAATCCTTGAATTTTCCTTACATTTGGTAGAAAGTCTCTAGTTGTATCTAGGTTCAGATGCTTATTGGATCCATCACATATCCAGGCTGGATATATTTTTAATTTCCTAGCACTAGTTGCATCTAGATATGTGGAGGGGGTGGATGTATTTTCTTCATCAGCAGACCCTTCCTCTTTGTCCTTGATTGTATCAAAAGAGACCTTCTGTCCCTTCCATTGGACACTTACAATTTTCTTGGACTTGTTTCGAATTCCCAACCCCTGTTTACTTGTTGTAGATTTATTTGGTACAACATTATGAAGATTTTGTTGGTCCTCCTCACAACATGTATTTTTGAAAACTTGACCATTTCCCACATCACTATACAGACTTTTTCTCAATGCTACAAGCTTCTTCACTCCAGACTTGGCTCTAAGAAGACTTATCATCAACATATGCAGAACATATATGATCCCATCATCATCATCATCATATGCAGCACAAATCTGACTTTCCTGAAAACATTCACTAGTTTGATCGCATTCATTTATAGTTGGAAGAGGTTGCTTGCTCATGTATACAGGGACAAAATCGCCTCTTGAGAGTTGTTTCCATCTCTTACGTTCAAACAATACCCATGAATTACTTTGAGCAACACCAGAAATATTCAATTCACGCTGAGTTGAATCTGGAATTATCATAAGATGAAACGATAGTGAGTGGAAACATATTGTAGTAAAAAGAATGCATGGGACATTAGGACGCACTATGGAGCTTCTAGCTGATGTAGAATAGGTTGTGGTTCCAGTAGGGGTGGCTACCATGACTCCATCAACTTGCACTTTAGTTATAAGGTGGTTGTGATCATAACATTCATTCTTACAAAGGTAATGATTGGAAACACGATCATCCCCAACTTTATTAAGGACATCAAACACGTTTCCTGGTATAGCTTTCCCATTGTGGAATATCCCATTACCTAGTCGCATTTTGAGTGTTACGTAAACTCCATCTGTTGTAATATTTCCATGAATAATGGACTCCAAGTCTCTTCGAAAACTTGTAAAATGATGTGCAGTGAAAAATCCTGGAGAACCAAGATTGGAGGAAACCACAGTGGAAACTGTTTCATGAAGTATCACATCATCCCCATCCAGGCATGCAACTAAATCTTCTCTTTCATGGAGATAACATGCATAATGAATATGGATGGTTTGAATGAAGTTGAGTCCATGAAGGATAGAAAACATGTTCTGCACCTCAAGCTTCACTAAAAAAATCATTTTTTTATGTTCCCTGGTTGGTAATATTGACAAAACTCCAAGGCACTTTTCTTGCATTTTTGTTTGTGGTAAGCTTATTATATTGACAACTTCCTTTCCTTGCCAATGTCTTCTTCAAACTGTCCATCTATTTTTTAAGTTCACGAAGTTCTCCACTCTTTTTATTCAAGCAAGAAGTACCTGGTTCAAAAAGGGACACCCATTCAACAATTTTAAGGGTGCTTATTGACTCCTCATATGAATATGGTTCAGGACTTATGTGCCCAAACATCAAAGGCTTTTCCTTTCCCCCTAATGAACCCTGAAGAAATTGAATCAATTTTCTATTTTGATATGGCTTGTGGATTCGTATGTTCCAATGCTACAATAAAATTCCCTCGAGATGAAAGGGACTTATTTATGTATTGCGCCTCCTTCAAACAATCTCCAGTAACTTCAGGTTTATCCATCCTCTTACTTCCAGCAAGATCTACCAATTTGGGGCAGCTATAAAGGTTACAAAGCTACGGGATTTTGCATAATTTAATCATCTATGAGGGTCAACATAGACACGGGTCTCCTAAAATGTCATTCATGTGTATCACTCTTACTTTCTTGCAAGACAATGTGTTATTTAATAAAAACTACACATCTATGTGTTTGTTTTTTTTATATATTGTGCCCATACATACCCATTTTGGGGGTTCATGTTTCTAGGCATCCCCATTTCAGAAACTTTTAGATGTTTATGTGTTTTGTCCAACTTAGTCAAAGGGAGATTCTTCTATGATTAATTTCAACATCCAATGATTCAAATGTAGCCCTTGAGAGCTTAGGAAGTAGGGGCTACTTTTGAAGATCAGGTCATGGGCTCTTCTTAATCTGAAATAAGAAATCCATATCCTCTTTTGTAAAGAAAAACAATTACCAAGCCCTTCATAAAAGGGATTCAATACTCGATTATCTAGATATCAGGGTCCTTGTAACTTGGCCATTGCCCCATTAACTTTCCAACTAAGATTTTCTCTACAACCAAAAGGGCATTTCTTTGGAGAGTGGGGGTTTTGATCATTATTTCTAGGAACTCTTCTACCTTACTCACAAAGTGCTCATGATTTGAGTGCACCTTCCTTCCTTGCTTTGTAGATTCCACAAAAAGGAGTTGGAAATATGCTACCTTCTCCTTGAAATCCTGATCACTAGGAGTTTTGAGATATGCCATGGAAAAGAGCTCATCTGAGTAGGGTTGTCTAGCTATTAGTAGAAGAGCAAAGTGGTTTCCAAAAAGTAATTCCTAACCGCAAAAGAGAACTATACTTAATCTTTGCATTCTTTTCCTCTATAACCCCATTATTTTCATTATATAGATGAGATTGTTATTAGTTTATATCTTCATCTTTTGTTGTGAATGGATTTGTTCATTATCTTTTTTTTTTGCTTTAGAAATTAGCCATTGCCTCTTTGTGTTTGTTTGAATGCCTTTCTTCACTGAGAGAAATGCATGCACAACTTTGTATCTTTTTTAAAACAAATTGTTATAAATTCATAAGTTTGCATAACATGTCTCATATTTCTAGTTACTTCTATACAATACGGGTGAGAAACTACCACACCACACATTATATAAGCAATTGTGGAAAAAATAATTTATGGCTAATTTTGGTGCAAGTAACTATTTTCTTTAGGTTATGATTATCATACATGACATTCTATATTTTATTGCTACTAATTTTCTCTGAGCTCATATATCTTTGGTGAAATTTTTATGCAATGTGATAACATTGGAGTTACTAATGGTTTTCAAAGCGTTCTCTATGGACTTGAACCAACCACTTCTTTTTCAGGTTGGTGATGGTTCTTTTTTATTTGAAGTTTCTATGGTTTAGTTTTTGTTGCAGAATAGAAGATTTTGAAGGATGGTTTTCTTCCCACCATTAGGTGGCCTAAAGACTCTTTAATTTCTTCAGTCAGAGTCAAGTCTTGTGATAGCATATAGTAGTAAGGGGACTGTTGAGTTTTCAAAACTTTTGTGTTGTTCCAATCTGCAGTAGGGTTGGAGATTCTATGTTTGGGAATTGTTGGGATGACGTCAATGATGAAACTCAATGATGAAAAACATAAATGGCACTAAAGAATGCAAGCTATTTTGGATGCAAGAGTTCCCTTTAAAATGAGGCATCATGCCTGGTTCATTATGTACATGGTGCTCCCAGCTGAAAGAAAGTTACATAAAATAGCATTAATAAACGAGATTAGAGCAATTGTTGTAATCTAGAAGATGGTGGTCATGATTTTTGGAGAGACCCATTTGCTATATGAAGGTCTAGACTAGGATACAAGGCCTTTTTACAGGTATGTTTATTTTACAACTCTACTAGCATGCAGTAAATCTTAGGAGTCCTTGGTGCTGCCACAAATCTATCTAAATTGTCCAACAACTGACTAGGATGGTCACTTTCTAATTTTCACCTTTTGTGGAAAAAGTGATATGCTATCAAATTTGAAGATTGCCCCAAAAGAGGAAATTAAAATTGACAAATTCTGGATTTTTCGCTCCATAAATATTCAATGTTCATTTTCGTGATTTCCTTAAGAAAATATTGTAAAAAGCTAGATGCAGGACCTGGACCTCCTGCATTTGTCATATTTCAATGGATAGGATAAAGGGAAGGCTATTTTGATTAATGATGGCTTAGCATATTCGATGACTTAGTAATAGTATGTATTCTTTGAAGGAATGATCAATGTTGCCCCTTTAGTAATATAAGGTTAGGGCATTTCCAGTTTGGAAAAAAAAAACATTTAACAATATTTGCAAAGCCTACAGAGGGGGCTTGATGTTAATGGTGAGAAGCTAGAAGTTTTACCTGGCACACGAAGATTACCAATGAGGACACTCAGAGGTGGGATCGAACTTATGGCAACACATGGTGGCATCCCATCAAGATGGATTGGTCATGCGTGTTAACAGGTAGTTAGCTCACGTGACCAGATTACAAGCCCAAAAGCTAATTTTGTGCTCTCCTTAAGGCCTTTCATTTTTTAGTCCAAACAAATTGTGATCAAGTGGCTAAGTCAAAGCATATTATTGCTCTCACCAAGGTTCAACGTTTCTAAATATAACAATAAATTTTTTATTAGAAAACAAAACTAGATATATGGTGTAACTCACATCATATACCGTAATTTCAACATGAATGACATATCCAGCTTTATCTACAGTGCATTGTATTCCTTGCAGAAGGCCATGATGTTAACTCCTTTTGATCCCAATGTTGGAGCAACAGGGGAGTTGGAGTTTCCTTACCAACTTCCAGTGCTAGCTTCACCATCCCAATCACTATTGTTACAACAACAAATGGGCACGCACTTGGTCACATGGGCATTCCATAAACCAACTGAAAAAAACACAAACACCTATGAAATGAACTGGCACCCAAAAAAATAATTCCAAAACACATAATCGAAGATACTTGTACACAACATTGTTAGAAAGAATGACCCTATAATTGTGTTGACCTTTCTTGGGCTTCCCTTCTGGCTTGAGAGGAGCCATGGCTAAGAGCTTTTGGTATATCACCTGCCTCTAGAGTCCCTATTTGGAAATAATATTCCATAGACATTTGGCAGCTAGAACGTTGCCAAAGAAGTGAATGTCTTTGAAATCCCAACCTCTAGTTTCTTTTGGTTTAGACAAGGACTAGCATTTGACAAGTGGAATGCCCTCTTTCTTCCTCTCACCTGTCCGCAAAAAATTTAAAGCATTTCTTTCTAATTATTTCAATACCCCTTAGGGATGTAGGTCATAACGTACCAATAGATTGGACTTGCTTCCAACACTGCCTTGGCCAATGTCAATCTACCTCCCAAGAAAGCTATTGATTACACCATTGTTTAGTTTTTTTTCCCTATATTATTTATTAACTACTTCTAATGATTCTTGAAATGTGGATGCTTAAAGCCTTCTTGAAAAGTTGAGCTCTAAAACGAGGAGACATACAAAATAATTCTAAGTTATTTCTCCTCTACCCAATTAAAACCAAGTGAATATTTCTACATATTGATTTCCATCCCAGAATCTGTACAATATAGGTCAAGCATTTCCTCTAACTTATTTAAATATTTTCAACGTGGAACTATTCAATGGGCTGATGAAATTTCACTGATAAAGACATGATTCCGCCAATCCATGTTGCATATTTCCATTAACAATGTTTATTTGTGTAATACAGTGTTGTAATTTGGAAGGTGATGAGATACAAGAATATAATGTTAGCTAGATCTTCCTTAATATTATGAAGAAAACATCATTTGGAGAGGATAAAATAGCTTAGAGACCTTAAAATAGGAGCACCATACTCTCCCAACAGAAATAGACTACAACAGTCTCACAAATCCTAACAAAACTGATAAACATTTTTTTAACAAAAACCACCCAGTTCTTGGCTGGAAAGGATTGGTCAAAATTTGGGAACATATCGCTTTGGGAATTCTCGGGTGGAGTCCATAAAGGAATGCACTGATAATAGAAGGTGGGAAAGTTGTGGTAAACTCCCATCAGCCTATGGCTAGGCCATAGCCCAATCAACAAAAAAATTGAAAGCATAAACCCAAGATATGAGCAGGTTCACAAAATAATAGAGTTTGAATAGTATGTCTATCTAGATTGAATGGAAAGCCTATCATAAAGAAAATGACATAACATTGAGAAAATAAATCATGTTGTGTGTAAACAAATGTAGATGAAAAGATGATAGTGGTGCTTACTCTATCATGTTTTTTGGAATGATAGTGTTGACCTAGTATTTTTCTTGGGAAGGACTAAGCATAGAGTTTTCAAAAGTGTGAAGAGTTTCACAAGAAACTAAAAAGAGAAGATAGAGCATGGGAAAAGGCATACCCCAGTGATTACTCATGGCTATACCCTCCAAAAAGGAATAAAAGAGATCAAACTCTTGAATTAGAGGATAAGAGGCACACAGGTGATGAGGTCGGAAATCATATATCTCTTAGTGAAAATGACATGGGTCATGCCCATCTTGATTCATTGGAATTGAGTGTTGTTACATCAGATGGCTCTAGGAGTGAAAATAGTTGAATCTATCCATTGTTGTATCGCAAGGAATTTCCAACTCTGCTAAAGACACTTATACTAGAAGTGAAATTGGTAAACAAGAAACTAGCAATGCAAGCTAAGAGATGCTTCTTCAAGCACCAATTGACAGACACCTTACCTTAATTCCAGAAATTGATGCATCCTATAAAGTAGAGTAGGGGATAGCTCTTGTAAAGGATTCCATAGAAGTATCAAATGAAATTTCTAAAGGAATTTATTATGGATATAAGGGATATTTTTCTTCTCTTGAGTAGGTTTTGGGGCATGTCAAACATGAGATTGAAGTTTGCAATGGCACGAAGGTTCCAAAAGGTGACACTGGTTTTGACTTAGCTTGTAACACTACTGACAATGGACAAAATGTTGATGTGTCTTCCCCTTCTTTTGAAATGACTGACACTAAACTGGTTCATACTACTTTCCTAGTTGTTGAAAATTTCTATAAGGTTGTTGCTCCTACCATTGCAATTGATAAGAGTGTATGCAAATTGGATTGTAATCTAGCAGTTGATGAAGGATTTCATAATGTTGATATGACTATGGTTGTTAATAATTTATGCAATGATGATGATCTGGAACAAAATATGAAGTCATGGGCATGGTTGAAGAACCCATGGCAATTGATGAGAGTGCTTCTACAGTTGACACTCCCATGAGACATAATTTGAATGTGTGCAAGGTTGGTGTCTCTATTTTAATTAATGAGACGATAAGGTTCATGATGTTGTAATAGTTCATGAGAGTGTCTCTAAGATTGATGCCCATGTAACTATTAATGAGAGTGTTTTCCTTGTTAATGACACTTTAGCAAGTTATGAAAGTGCCTGCAAGGTTGAGTCCTATGAGGCCACTGAAGAAAGGAAGGTCAATATTGGGTTTCTAGTGGCAGTTAAAGAGAGCACTTGCAATGTGAAAAATATTGTAGCAATTGTTCAGCGTATGGTTGATTTCCATGTGGTTGTTGATCATATTATTTTCAGGATGGATGTTATTGTAGCTGATGATGAATACACCAACATTAGGAAGTTTAAAGAAGATAATGAACCTGTTTCTTACACTGGAAAGATGATGGATGGGCAAAGAAGCTTTCCTATTGTGCTGCCAAATGTTTCTCCCTATTATCATGCATTAACAGTGGATTTGTAAGTATGTGAAATTCTAGCCACATCTAGAATCAATGCTTATTTCTTTCAAAATATGCCAGTCCCAGTCATTAAAAGTTGAAGGCAAGAAGTGGTCGTATTCTTGTCCAACGAAATAAGTCTTGCAAAAAGAAGGTTACTTGTTCCACTGGGGAGGAAACCATACCAGGAATGGCTATTATCAGATGAGGAACTCTTTTCACATGACCCAACCATCTCAACACCTAGAAATGAAGTATTTTGTGACTATTCTGAGCTGGTAGTAAAAGGAAATCATTTCTTAGAAGGATGTATGCTAGGAAGAAACATTGAGCATGAAACAAATATTAAGTCTTCAATTCAAGAAATATTATTAGGTAAAACCAAATATTCTTATAAACAAATGCAAATTGAGGAAGACATAAGATTATCAGCAGGCAGATTGATTCAATAACATGGGAACCTTTTAGAGGACACTGTTGACAAATATGAGCATCATAATAGAAAACGTCCTAGAAAATTCTAAGTATATCAGACCTAGCCCTGATGGAGTAGCTAATTTGGAAGTGACCGAAACATAAAATTCTGATCATGGTCAATTAGATGAAATAATGAGACCAAGTAAGGGACACTGTTTGGAACCCAAGCTTTGTAAGAGGAATATTGAAGAAAATTCTGGCCTGCCTCTGAATAATATAAAATCTAGTGGATCACCAAATACAATGCTTACATCTTTAGCTCTAGGCAAATCCTTAGATGAAAACATAAATACTCTTAGAAATATTGGATGGGGGGATAGGAAAAATCTATCCAACTGGTCGATACAATCCAAGAACGACACTGCTAACCTAGTGAACAATGTTGCAAAGACGAAGATTAAAAGAAATTTATGAGAATATATATCCGATGCAAAATAGGATTGAGCACAAGAGTATGATATTAAGGGAAGAAAGGCAGTTGTTGTATGATATGAAAGAGACATTTGGCCACATTAAGGAAATTCAAGAATGTAGCAAATTCATGGATCAAGGAATGGATTCCTTGAGAAAGCATATCCTTCAAGTAGAAAGGAATGTGTAGGCTATTAAGGAAGAGTTTGGTACCTTGAACTTGGCATAAGCTAATGGAAAAATCAATGGAAAATTGCAGACCTTGTTCAACAAGGAGCATTCAAGGCTCCAAAAAAGCAGGTATATGAGCCACTGATCACCCAGGATGGAATAATTTCAACACCTGTAGTCCCTGAGTCTAATAAGGGTTTTATTATGAATGCAATCCATAATATTGGAGGACCAGAAATTGATGGGGTATCAAGATTAATTACAGCAGCAGAAAACCTGCACCTGAACCTATCACTCACTATATGGCAACACTCTGTTCTAGAAATCTAATTGGCAAACAATTCAGATGTGTGTTTATCTAGATTGGGAATTACCAGGTTTAGAAATTTCAGTGTAGAAGTTGTTGATCCTATCTTTGAATACATTAGAGCTGCTAGATTCCTTGGCAATCTCATGGATGCAGGGATATTTTCAACATATGAAGAAGGCAGTTTTGAGACTAATTCTGATCACATTCGTGAGAAGGATGAAAATTAGGTGTGCTAGCTTGACCCTCAATTATTGCTCATGAAAATAAAAATTAACAAGTTGTTGAAATGTTGGTATCTATCACAGGCATTGCTAAAAACCATTGGGAAACCTATGATTGACATGATTATAAGGAAGGAGCCATAAAAATGGTTGAATATCTACATGGTCTAATTTTTAACATCAAGGGAAAAAAACAAATTGTGCAACACCCAGACATGCAATTGCTAGAGGACAAGCAATGTCGGGAAGGGGGGACTGTAATGCTCTTTATGGATTAATTGCCCTAGGAAGGACGAAATAGGCTATCTAATCTCGTATGGTATAGTCTTTGATAAAGGGGTAAAACCCATTATAGAATGTTTTGGGGCAACACTCGGTAAATTTGGGTTAGCTAGGGACAAAAACCCAAATTGTGGTGATCCAGGAGGATCCTCAAATGTTGACATATTCTGGTTGGCCTAAGATATAACCAACACAGTCCAGCCAACAAAGAACTCACATGGAGTTTTTCTGATTCAAAGGAAATGAAGTTCATATGTCTTCATAGGCTTGGAAAATATTCTTGTTGCTATTTGGGAAAAATGGCCATGTAAAATGATTAACATATGAGATAAGATTCTCATAGTAATGTATTTTTTAATTAAAAATGGGATTATTGGTGCAAAACCATGTGGGATTAATCCCTAGTCTCAAGGAGAGTCCTGTGGAGGAAGTTGAGATCCTTAAGGATCGTTGAGAGATTTGTTCCAACCAATTCCCTTGAGATATGCCAAGGTCCTAATCAAAGGGGACCTTGAGAGATATTGTCTCCATAAAAATATTTAGGTGGTTTAGATGGAGAGATTTTAAAAACCCTTCTCGGGAATGAAGAAGAGGAGAAGAGATCTTGTGGAGAGCTTCTTCAAGGCTTATTGATTCAGGGATTTTGTAAAGAGAAGTAGATTGTAGGTCTACTTATTTTTCTCTTTTTCTTTCAAGAATCAATAAAGCAGGTTCATGAACCCAGAGAGGTAGCTAGGGAGGTTTTGGTGAACTATGTTATCAAATTGTTTGTGTCATGTCTCTATCTTGATTACTTAGTATAGTTTGCATATGTTTTGTTTGTATGTCTTTAAGCAATGATGAGAATGAATATTGTAAGCCAATTTTCCATTATGTTTTAGTGGAGAATTGAGAGATGAATTGAATTGAAATCTGAATTAGTAGCTAGGGCACTAATTTTAGATCAGGTGGTATGAGAGCCTCAAGATCAAAGGTTGTTTTTGTGGATTGTTAAAGGACAACCATGGGCAAAGGTTTGAAGCGGTGAGATGGACCGAGATTGGTGGATTTGCGGCTAAGCACTTGTGAAACAATCATTGTCAGTAGCACCTTCGGTTGGTGGATATGCAGCTAGTGGATCTATGTGGTCTTGTTGGATTGTTGGTGGAGATTGCATGGTAGTTGATAGTGTTTCTATTGCATTGTGGAATTGCTTCAATAATTTATTTTTTTCCTGTGGTGCCTAGTTTGTCTTCGTGGTCTGCATGTTGCGTGGAAGCATGTCGGTATCGAAGATTTCATTAGGTGATCAAGGGTGGCTTGATGTATCGTCGTGAACTGCGTATTGCGTGGAAGTGATGGACTACGTGTTGTGTGTTGCAGAACTGTGTGCTGCATGGAAGATGCCAATATATCCTCCTTCAAATCATTTGAAGCAATGATTGTAAAACATATATTATGGTGATATGATCCATTCAAGATTCTATTTTGATTGGCCAAAATCACATCAAGATCGTATTTTGGGTGGCTCCAATCAATTATCTTCCTAGATCTGCAATCTATTGTGTTCAAAAGACGTTATATGGCTCACCCTTCGACACAAAAGAGGTATCATTCAATTCGGTAAGTGGGTTTTACAAATGTACATCAGGCTTATTCCCTTGGAGATGCACCAACAAAAGATCCGTGGCAAGAATTTCCGAAATGGATGTCTATCCTCCTATACAGGGATTCTGTTTGGTCGATATGGAAGATCGAAGTTGGATCTGAGCAGCATGACTAATTTATTGACATATCAGATCTTTTTCCCAACATATCTGAGGGTAACCGAAGAACAAATCTTGCCTATGAAGTTTTGCTGAAGAAGTGTAGTCACAGGGCAAAGGCCTTGATGCAAGAAATGATGAAGACCAATTTCTTCCTTCAACTGCCCAAAAATGTTATGGCAAAAACAAATGAAAGAGATTGATTCTACATACATGTAGTGCATGTACAAGTTCAGAACAAGACCATCATTTATTGTGGAGTTTTCGAATCGATTGCTGTGGAGCTTTCGAATCGATTTGGTGCTTTCGAACTGATGAAGGGGCACAAAATATTACAAAACGTTCTTCTTCTTGTTGATGTGGAGTAAAAGGAAAAAAATTGGTCTCGATGCGATGCACAGAGAGCTACACGAAGGCTGATCTGAATATAAATGCAACATAAATTGAACGTTGCAACTGGTATTTGGACGTAGACATAGGCAATAACAATGCGCATCTGGAGAAGTTGGACCCCTGTACGTGATTTGGTTGTTGTGCATAGATACGTTGAGGAAACTCCCTTGTTAAAGGACAAATTCCTTGATCAACAGAGGGATGTGATAGAGAATGTGCTGCTAGTCGAACCATTGTTGGTATCTGCGCATAGGAGCTTGGATCTCTAGATTGCGTGACAGTGATTGTTAGAACTACTACACACCTACATGCGGACTCTTAGTTAGAGCATGCGACTACACGCAACTACTACACATCTACACGCGGAATCTTAGTTAGAGCATGTGATTGCATGCAAGATTCCTTTTGCATGATATACCCCTTGATTTGCTCCTTCTTTAACTCCGCAACTAACTAGTTATCTATGGAACTTGTTGTAGGTGTTGAGTCTTCCCATTGGTCACCACTATAGTGCATTACCTTGGGATCTTCACCCAGTAATGCTATATCATGAGCATTGTAACATATTTTCTAATGAATCATTCTTTTCTTCTTTCAATTTTCTTTTAGTGTTTTTGCTCTGCAAAGATGTGTGTTCAACCTTTACTAGCTAGATTCATCTGTGTAGGTTTTCTAACACATTTACATGGTATCAGAGCCCACAGGTTGCTAGATAAAAGGCACACCAGTACTTTATATTGCAGGTATTACAGCTCAGAGATCGAAGATAGACAAAAAAATGGAGTTTCCCAAAGCATCGATCCTAACACCGTACAACTATCACGAATGGAAGGACCAAATGGCTCGATACCTTCATCAAAAAGGGTTGTATAGGATTACCATGGCTACAGAAGTGGAACCCACTTCAGCATAAAGAAATCCAAGTACCTCAACTGTATGGATGAGGCCCACAGATCCATATGCATGTGCATCTCTCCAGAGTTGTAGTTTCATCTATCTGCCTGCAATACTCCCAATGAGATTTGGAAAAAGGTTGAAGATCTCTACGGGAAACAGGATGAGATGAAAGGACATATGCTCGAAGTGGAGCTGCTATCATTGGATCCACGGAACTATGATAGAATTCAAGACTTATTCACCAAATATAATGATCTATTGCTGCAACTCAAGGGTTGTGTAATTGACAAATCCAAGGAGGAGAGTCGTCAAATTCTCTCTATTATGTCAAAGCTTGGACCGGAATACTCCGTCTTTGTGTCTACTTTTCATTTAGTAAGGCTCGCAACAGGTAAATCCTACACTATGCCTTCTCTCAAAGAATTTATGGAGTCCCTTATTTTTGAGCAAGATAAACTCATTGGCATGGGGAAAATCAAACCTCCAAAAG
>APFE030713121.1:21901-50668 GCA_000404065.3 Pinus taeda
GTAGCTCATCCTGAAGTGCTCCAAGAGAATAAGACAAAGTTTATAGTCTAAATATTATTATGAGCTAATAATATTTGACTGTTCTATATTTAGACTGAGCAGTCACTCCGTTGTGATCTAAAAATAGAACTCCATCTATTTTTCTCAACTTGATCAATCATCCATAAACAACAACCTGCAATCCATAGACATGATCCATATGTCTAAAAATAGACATAGTCTAAAAATAGACTTGCGCCAAAAATAACCTGCGGGCCCACTTAGTGAAGGCGACTCTTCTCACTAAGCTCCATCATCTTGTTGCAATCTCAACAAGCATTTCTTGTTGCACACTTTTCAACAGTCAACATCACCATTCAGGCTCTGTGGCTACAACACTTCCTCACTGAGTTGGGCATTCAGTTCCACCAGCCCATTGTCATCTGGTGTGACAACCAGAGCACTCTCAAATTTTGCAATGATCCAGTACAGCGGCAGCGGACGAAGCACATGGAGATCCATATGCACTACATCAGAGACTTAGTACATGATCGGGTCATTGATTTGCAGTTCTATCGCTCAGCAAAACAGACTGTAGACATCTTCACCATGACATTCACTGAGCAAAAGTTTTGCTCTCTGCGTGATCGTCTTGGAGTGAAGGACACAGTTGCTTAGCAACTGTCTTTTCTTCCTCTTTTCTTTTGATTACATTGTATTTTGAGAGGGGGTTTTTCCCATGAGGTTTTCCCTCTTTCCTCAATTTTAATACAAGTTGCACTGTATTTTGGGTGACCTTTGGCCTTAGTTGTCAGGGCCCATTTTTTATTTTTCCCCGTAGTGGTGTTCAGGGAGGGTGTTGGAACTACTACACACCTACATGTGGACTCTTAGTTAGATCATGCGACTACATGCAACTACTACACATGTACATGTGGACTCTTAGTTAGAGCATGTGATTGCATGCAAGAATCCTTTTGCATGATTTACCCCTTGATTTGCTCCTTCTTTAACTCCGCAACTGACTAGTTATCTCCGGAACTTGTTGTAGGTGTTGAGTCTTCTCATTGATCACCACTATAGTGCATTACCTTAGGATCTTCACCCAGTAATGCTATATCATGAGCATTGTAACATATTTTCTAATGAATCATTCTTTTCTTCTTTCGATTTTCTTTTAGAGTTTTTGCTCTGCAAAGCTGTGTGTTCAACCTTTACTAGCTAGATTCATCTGTGCAGGTTTTCTAACGCATTTACATGGTATTAGAGCCCATAGGTTGCTAGATAAAAGGCGCACAAGTACTTTATTTTGCAGGTATTACAACTCAGAGATCGAATATCGAAAAAAAAATGGAGTTTCCCAAAGCATCGATCCTAACACCGTACAACTATCACGAATGGAAGGACCAAATGGCTCGATACCTTTGTCAAAAAGGGTTGTATAGGATTACCATGGCTACAGAAGTGGAACCCACTTCAGCCATAGGGAAATCCAAGTACCTCAACCGTATGGATGAGGCCCACGGATCCATATGCATGTGCATCTCTCCAGAGTTTCTGTTTCATCTATCTGCCTGCAATACTCCCAATGAGATTTGGAAAAAGGTTGAAGATCTCTACGGGAAACAGGATGATATGAAAGGACATATGCTCGAAGTGGAGCTGCTATCATTGGATCCATGGAACTATGATAGAATTCAAGACTTCTTCACCAAATATAATGATCTATTGCTGCAACTCAAGGGTTGTGGAATTGACAAATCCAAGGAGGAGAGTCGTCAAATTCTCTCTATTATGTCAAAGTCGATCGGAATACTCCATCTTTGTGTCTACTTTTCATTCAGTAAGGCTCGCAACAGGTAAATCCTACACTATGCCTTCTCTCAAAGAATTTATGGAGTCCCTTATTTTTTAGCAAGATAAACTCATTGGCATGGGGAAAATAAAACCTCCAAAAGCGCATGCACTTGCTGTGCATGATAGCAGCAACAATAAACATCACAGATCTGATTCAAGTGAGAAAAATCAGCAGCAAAAAGACATGGGAAAAGCGCATTGCCATCCAAAGAAGGAAGGGTACACCAAGCCCTTCAATGACTCCTCCGGCTCGAGAAATGAGAAAGGGAAGAAAGGAAACAGATGCACGTACTGTCAAAGAGGATTCCATCCAGAATCCTCTTGCATGAAGAAACTAATTGACCAGATGGCAGAAATCCTTCAGAAGCACAACCTTGGGGATCACATCCCTCAGGGCGCCAAGAAGAAAACTGTGGATCCGCCACACGGGAGAGGTAATAATTTTCATGCTTTAGTTGCAATTAATTCTTCTCTTGATGCATGTATTATAGATTCTGGTGCATCACATCATATGGCTGCTGCAAAGGAAGTCTATTCCTCTTTAGATGCATGGAAAGGACCTCCCATCCTCATAGGAGATGACTCACCTATTGAGGTCACCGGAAAAGGTAGAGTGGAAGTTTTACATGGAAGATTTGAAAGATGTGCTTCATGTTCCAAAACTTTCGGTAAACCTACTTTCAGTTTATCAGATCACTCATTCCGGCAACGGAAAGAGAGTGGAATTCACTCCAGATGCAGTAAACATATATGATCAACATAGCAGTGCCAAAATTCCAACTGGTGAGGTAAACAATGGAGCTAGCCTGTATACATTTTCCGAATTTATTGAATCTGAATCCTCCTTATTGCTTACACATGCTGATGACAGTAGTAGGCTTTGGCACGAAAGGTTTGGTCACTTAAATTACAGGTATATGCAGCAGCTAAGCAAGAATGAGATGGTGGAAGGCTTGCCAAATATCAGTTTCTCTGAAGAGTTTGTGAAGGGTGTGTTCTTGGCAAACATCCCAGAGAAAATTTTGACACCGGCAAGACTCACAGAGCATCCTCTCCTCTAGATCTGATCCATAGTTATCTCATGGGGCCCTTTCCTCATCCTTCCATCAAAAAAGCAAGGTATGTGCTTACATTTATTGATGATTTCTCACGGTATACTTGGGTGTATCTTCTCAGGAACAAATATGAAGTTTTTGAGCACTTTGAAGACTTCAAAGCATAGTTGAGACACAGTCAGAGAGAAAGATCAAAGCCCTCCGTACAGAAAATGGGGGGGAATATGTTAACATAGAACTTCAGAACCTTTGCCTTCAGTCCGACATACAGTTGCAGTACTCAGTTCCATACACTCCGCAACATAACAGAGTTGTTGAGAGAAAGAACCGATCTCTCAAAGAGATGGCTTCCTGCATGCTGTATGCTAAGTCATTGCCTCATAAGCTATGGGCCGAAGCACTTAATTGTGCTAACTACATCCATAACAGATCTCCTCATAGGTCTATCAAGAATCAGACCCCCTTTGAGGCTTGGAGTGGCACTAAACCAGAGATCACTCACCTCCGTGTTTTCGGCTCTCGAGCATGGGCCCGCATCCCCTCTGAAAAGAGGAAAGCTCTTGATCCACAGAGCATCGAGTGCGTCTTTGTTGGATACCCTAATGGTGTGAAGGGATATCGACTCCTCATTCCCTCTATGGACAAGCTCATCATTGAGCGAAGTGTCAAATTTGAGGAAAGTCTCTTGCATGCACCTTAGTCACCGCATGCAGACACTTTTTATCTACCTCATGTCCGAGATGATGACTCAATGCACTCAAATGCAGATACAGATCATGCAGATGCCGAGGAAGAGCATGCAGATGCAGAGACAGAGTCTGCAGATACAAATCTAGTGCATGCAAATGATGATCCACATCCAAGCCCAGATCGGGCTTCCAGTAGTGAATCATATTCCCCTGTCATAAATCAGAGAACAAGGAGCTTACAGGAGATATATGCACAAGACTAACCAGCTGCTAGAAATGGTCTTGTGGGGGATAATTCTGATCTGCAGAGGACTAGCTCAGAGTTTATTTAGCCTCCTCTTGTCCTCATTGCCACTGAACCATCACCCTCGTGGCATTTTTGTTTGGTTCAGTCTTTTGATCCACAGTCTTATGCTGAGGCTGCTGGGCATCCATCTTGGGAGTCCGCCATGGAGGAGGAGTATAACTCCCTCCTTGAGAACCAAACTTGGGATCTGGTCCCCCTTCCTTTAGGAAGGAAACTTGATCGATGCAAATGGGTCTATAGGACCAAGAGTGCTGCGGATGGGCAAATCACCAGAAGAAAAGCGAGGCTAGTAGCTAAAGGCTTCCAACAAGTGCATGGCATTGATTATGACGAGACCTTTGCTCCAGTAGCAAAGATGGATTCCATATGCCTTACACTTGCCATTGCAGCTGCCCAGAGGTGGGAAGTACATCAGATGGATGTGAAGAATGCCTTTCTTCATGGAGACCTATCTGAGGAGATCTACATGGAGCAACCAAATGGTTTCATTCAAGATTCATCTTTGTTTTGCAGACTAAAGAAATCTCTCTATGGCCTTAAGCAGGCCCCGAGAGCTTGGTACGCGAAGATGGATTCTTTTCTCTTATCACAAAACTTTGAAAGATGTAAGTCTGATCGAAATGTTTACATGCTTAGGGCACATGATTCTCTTCTTATCTTAGTTTTGTATGTAGATGATCTCCTAATCAGTGGTAGCTCGACTTCAGCCATTGCTACAGTCAAGAGGGCCTTGCATGATAGGTTCTTGATAACGGACATGGGTCCATTACACTTCTTTCTTCGTCTTGAGATTAGCCAGGATGCCATAGGCATCAAACTCTCTCAGGCTAAGTATGCACAGGATCTCCTCGTGAGATTTCGCATGACTGACTGCAAGCCAGCATTGACTCCTTTTCTGTCTGCGGTCCGCCTTGAGGATGGAGGTGACACTCCATTAGTTGACAACACTCTCTACCGACAGCTAGTGGGGAGCTTATTGTACCTCACCCACTCTAGACCAGATCTCTCATATGCAGTAGGGGCAGTTTCCAGATACATGCAGGAGCCACATGAGCTACACTGGAATGCTGCCAAGCACATCCTCCGATATGTGTAGGGCACCATAACCTTCGGGATTCACTATGCAGCAGGCACTGCATTAAATCTCCTTGGCTTCATAGATTCTGATTGGGTGGGAGACAACATTGATAGCAAGTCCAACTCCGGATATTCACTCAGTCTAGGATCTGGCCCTATTTGTTGGTCGAGCAAGAAGCAGGCTGCTATTGCTCTCTCTTCAGCTGAGGCTAAGTATAGAGGAGTAGTCAACATCACCATTCAGGCTCTGTGGCTACAACACTTCCTCACTGAGTTGGGAATTCAGTTCCACTAGCCCATTGTCATCTGGTGTGACAACCAGAGCACTCTCAAATTTTGCAGTGATCTAGTACAGCGGCAGCGGACGAAGCACATGGAGATCCATATGCACTACATCAAAGACTTAGTACATGATCGGGTCATTGATTTGTAGTTATCTCCCTCAGCAAAACAGACTGTAGACATCTTCACCATGACATTCATTGAGCAAAAGTTTTGCTCTCTGCGTGATCGTCTTGGAGTGAAGGACACAGTTGCTTAACAACTGTCTTTTCTTCCTCTTTTATTTTGATTACATTGTATTTTGAGGAGGGGTTTTTCCCATGAGGTTTTCCCTCTTTCCTCAATTTTAATACAAGTTGCACTGTATTTTGGGTGACCTTTGGCCTTAGTTGTCAGGGCCCATTTTTTATTTTTCCACAGTGGTGTTCAGGGGGGTGTTGGAACTACTACACACCTACATGCAGACTCTTAGTTAGAGCATGCGACTACATGCAACTACTACACATCTACATGTGGACTCTTAGTTAGAGCATGTGATTGCATGCAAGATTCCTTTTACATGATTTGCCCTTTGATTTTCTCCTTCTTTAACTTCGCAACTGACTAGTTATCTCCGGAACTTGTTGTAGGTGTTGAGTCTTCTCATTGATCACCACTATAGTGCATTACCTTGGGATCTTCACCCAGTAATGCTATATCATGAGCATTGTAACATATTTTCTAATGAATCATTCTTTTCTTCTTTCAATTTTCTTTTAGTGTTCTTTCTCTGCAAAGCTGTGTGTTCAACCTTTACTAGCTAGATTCATCTGTGTAGGTTTTCTAACACATTTACAGTGCCACGGGTGTGCGGTCTTCTATTACATTGCTGCGGATTTCATCTCATGGTTATAGATTTTGTGGTAATCTAGGAAGAGAGGAACGTCCACCCTTTACATTTTGAGGGTGATTGCTTTGCTCGGTCCATCCATGTGGCCTTGAATATCTTGAGAGGCTGGTTTGGTTTTCAGCGAGGGTTATGCCCAAATCGGTGGAGAGAAATTCCCTATTTATGCCCAATTTTGAATTTTGATTATAGTGTAAATAATTCATATATGGGAAGAGCAGAGATATGTTCGTGAAGGTCTGGGAGTTTGAAGGTTGCGCTGGTGCCTGTTCATGGTTTCAGGCTCAAGAAAATGAGCAGCGAACGCGTGCAATTAAATCCCACACTGAAAGGATATCGACATCTTAGAAACAAATAATGGCTTGCAAAAAGTCAGCCGAGTGGCTCCTCGGAAGGGCATCCATCATGACAAGATCGATTATGTGGAGGTGGATCATGTGCCCATGACTTGTTTCTGAATGAGTGAATTGGTCAGTGGTGCCTTAACGCAGGAGGCCGAGATCGAGATTCATGTGTATACAACCACGGGCAACGGTGTCAAGCGGGAAGAAGTGGTCGAAGTAGCGCTCTGAGTTCATTTTGTGCAGAACGAGGCTGGGCAATTGGACCGGTCCTGAGCTTGGAAACTTCTGGAAAGCTCCAGTATTCAATTCGACGTAGTTTATTCAGAAAGGATAGTGTTGCCTCACTGGAAGGTGAAAGATGTCCCAAATTTGGTGGTGATGTGGCAAGGAATTGCCTACGAAGCCCTTCACTTAGAACTCTTGTAGGATCTTCTCAAAAATAGCTTGGGGAGATTCGTTCACAGGAAATGGATGCAGTGAAATCTCGAACACAATTTACGGGATACCATTCAAATTGGGTGGATAAGTCTTTGACTTTCACACATCCATCTTCGACAGACAAGATGTCTATAATTCTTGCACAACAGCTGGGAGTCCAAAGTGGGATCCCTTCACACCTTCCTCTACGGAGTTTCATTCTGAAGGATATCCGTTTAACAACTGTGATTCAGATGGATATGGAGAAGTTACACATTAGACAACAAATGTTGTTGGGCCATCTGAGGACTGCTCATCTCCCAAGGTTTCCACAAATCTTATTGCTTTAGTATGTGTTGCTGGAGATAGCTTATGAACAGATCTTATGTAAACCTCATAAGACATGGTATACCAATTTTCTAACTCACTCTTTGCCACCTAATATGTCCAACTTCATTTTGTAGAAGATGAAAGTGATGTTGATACTCTCAAAACGTTTTTATTGCTTAGCAGTGTCATATTTTCCAAAATATAAAGTGTTTTAAATGACCATCAATGGGATTTGTAGCCACTTTGAGGTGATGAGAGAGTGAGGCATTATGCCTAATTTTTTGTAATGGATTTTATAACCATCATTATGTAATCAATTTGAAAGAAACAATTTTCCTAAACCATCTTGACAATTCCATGTAAACTTGTCCAATGAGTATTTTATAAAATCTTGGCAAGTAATTTTCTTCATTGTAATCTCAATAATGTCAGCTACAGATGCAAGTAATGGTTTCATTGTTCAAGCTCTGAAGAATAGAGGTGAAGGAGATAAAGAAGACGTTTCAAAGAAATTGCATATGGTTGATTAATGATTTGATACTTTTGGAGACCAAAAGTTATCTCCGTGGGGATGTGTGATCCAGGATGATCCTCAAATGTTGACACATTTCGGTCGGCCTAAGATACAAAAAACACAATCTAGCCAACAAAGAACTCACATGGAGTTTTTCTAATGAAAAGGGAATGAAGTTAATATGTCTTCATAGGCTTGGAAAACATTCTTGGTTGTATTTGGGAAAAATGGCTATGTAAAATGATTAACATATGAGATAATATTCTCATAATAATGTATTTTCTAATTAAAAAAATGGATTATTGGAGCAAAGCCATGTGGGCTTGCAATCCTTAGTCTCAACGAGAGTCCTGTGGAGGAAGTTGAGATCCATAAGGATCATTGAGAGATTTGTTCCAATCAATTCCCTTGGGATATGCCAAGGTCCTAATCAAAGGGTATCTTGAGATATATTGTCTCCATAAAAATATTTAGGTGGTTTAGATGGAGACCTTTTAAAACCCTTCTTGGTAATCAAGAAGAGGAGAAGAGAGCTTGTGGAGAGCTTCTTCAAGGCTTATTGATTCAGGGATTTTGTAAAGGAGAAGTACATTGTGGATCTACTTATTTTTCCCTTTTTCCTTCAAGGATCAATAAAGCAGGTTCATGGGATTCATGAACCCAGAGAGGTATCCAGGGAGGTTCTCATGAACTCCATTATCAAATTGTTTGTGTCATGTCTCTATCTTGATTGCTTATTATAGTTTTCATATGTTTTGTTTATATGTCTTTAAGCAATGATGAGAATGAATATTGTAAGCCAATTTTCCATTATGTTTTAGTGGAGAATTGAGAGATGAATTGAATTGAATTTTGAATTAGTAGCTAGGACACTAATTTCATATCAAGGGGCTACACTTGTAACCCCTCACATTAGATTAAGGAAGTGAGAGTCCCATGAGGAATCTATAAATAAAGGAGAGATGAAATCAATTTTTCATCATCGAATTGGATTGGATTAAATTTGTTTTCTTTGAGTTGAGTGTCTGAGGGTTTTAAGACTCCATTTTCATTTTCCTATTTTTGGTGGAGGTGGTCCCACCCTATCTAGTCTTTCCTTTTCTATCCTGTCACAACATATTCTCTTGGAACAACTCAGGTCTATTCTAGTTAGTAAAGAAGAAGCTTTCTATGGTTATTTCATGGGTCAATAAACTTTATCAAGAAAAACAAAGATCCATTCCTGAGGAATAACCTCTTGAATTTTCCTTGAAGTTGACATCAAAGTGTTTTGAGCACAACGAGTTGTTCATATGGTGGCAAGGCACATCTAGGACACAAATCTCATAGGAGAAACCCTCCCGAGTCACTTTGAGGGAAATGTTAAGGATTTGGAGCACCATTTCATGAACCAAGGATAACATAGATCTCCTAGGGCATGAATTGAATCTCAATTTTTTTTCTTGAAGTTGTTCGAAGGACATTTAGGGAAGGGGTTTGTCAAGCAACAATACTTTGAAGAAGTGATACCTACTATTGGACTGGAAGATTAATATAAATGTAGATTTGTCCACTATTTTACAATAGTCAACCAACGTACCCAGTACTACCCTCAACAAGGAAAATGGTTGAAGAAGGATTCTCTGCATCAACCTGATTATGGTTTTTGCAACAATAAACAGTGATCCCATCACACCTCTCCCATGGACATAGAACAACGTGTTAGGTAGGGTAGAATAGACTGGCCAAAACAATGAACAATAGGCAAGAAAATCTGGGAAGCAAGTCTGTAAGGGTAGCAAGGGACCCAGTTCAGTTAGGGCATTACTAGTACAACACAATTCTTAGTTAACTATTTCATAAGTTGATTCAATTTGTTGCAGGATCAATGTTGATTGAAGTTGTTGATTTATAGTTGATTGTTGCAATGACTAGGGTTCATTTGTGACTAACAATATTAAAGGGATTGATATTGTTAGGGTGTAACAACGCTAATAAAAAATTGTTAAAGTGGAACTAAATTAATCTACTAAAGATTTCATACTTTCTAAGTATCTTGGTGATATTGCTTATTTGTCCACTGTTGCATTTTAATTGTCATTAGGAAAGTTGTGAATAATATTGTTTTATTAGTGCAATATATTCCATGTTTTGAAACCCTAAGGGCCAAAAAATCCCCTTGGGACACTACATGAGATAGTTAGTTCACGTGAAGAAATTTCCTCATTTAGTGACAACCATCGATGGCATGGTTTCCTCTCGAGTGGCACAACTAGCCTTCCTTCAACAAGACTATTTTTTGTTGGACAAGAAAAGGGGCACTTCTTGCCTTTGAATTTCACTGACTGGAATTGATGTATTTTGAAAGCAATTAGTCAGAATTTCACTTGGTTCCAAATATTTTGTTAATGCATGAGAATGGTAAGTGGCACTTGCCAGCAAAATAGGAATAAGAAAGCTTCTCTGCTCATATCCATATCCATCACCATCACTATCTTTCATAGATTTCACATTTGTTGGTTCTTCCTAGATTTTCTTTACCTCTAACTCCACAACTTTAGCAGGTTATTGGCCCCCATCAACCTTCACTTTAGCAGTTTGTTGCTTAACCTTCAAATTATCATAATTCTCTGTAACAACATGTGATTCGAGATCAATGGTTTCTCTACTACATACTGCATTGTAGGTCCCTTGTGTACCTTTAACACAAACAATGGTTCAATTTGCTTCCCCTCATGGCCATAGTCAATGTCCTCAATTTCCAAGTCTTGGGATTGAGATTCACAATTCTCTTCTAGCTTGTTCTCTTCACCTGTCACACTCTAATTCTTCGAGCTTGCAGGGCACATCAACCGAGGGTGTAATTCAAGATCCTGTTCATTGAAATACCATGAGATTCAAACTTGCAATTCTCATCAACTGAACATTGGAACTCAACATCACTTGCCAAACTCTGCCCATTTGATAAACACTATTTAGGTTTCTCATCATTCCCAAACCTTTTGCGAACCCCATTAATATTGTAAGGTGGAGACTTTGAGTTACCAATACAACCAGGTTCAAGAGATTGATTTATTTTATTATTTTTGGGAGGGCATAGCCATATAGGTTGACCTGGGTGTGCCTTCATCCATGCTTTAATTTGTTGTCCCTTTTCTAGACTGTACTTGACCTGATCTTTAAATTGTTGCAAAATGAACTCAACATCACTGGCCAAATTTTTCCCATTTAATAAACATTGTTTAGGTTTCTCATCATTCCCACACTTATTTTGAACCCCATTAATATTGTAAGGTGAATATTTTGAGTTACCCATACCACCATGTTTAAGAGATTGATTTCTTTTATTCTTTTTGGGAGGGTATAACCATTTAGCTAAGTTACAAGAAGCGCCGAAACATTTCAGAGTTTCTGAAATGGGTACATTTAGAAAATTCACCTCCCAAAAAGGAAATGTCAGCCGAAACATATTTATATATCTAAAAAGAAATTTATAAATAAGTGAATAACACATTATCTTGTAAGGAAAAAAGGAATATGACCCATAGATGACAATTTAGAAGGAAAAGCAAGCCTATATTAGCTCTCATAGATATTACATGATGGTCGAGTTTCGGAGTTTCAGGTACAGGTACATCCCGAAATGCAGGGTTCATAGAAGTTTCATGCAACATAGCCATGCAGGTTGACTTGGGTGTGCCTTCATCCATGCTTTTTAACTTGTTGCCATTTTTCTATACTATACTTGACCTGATCGTCAAATTATTGCAAAATTAAGTGTTCTCCTTCCCCAAGGGGGGAACTAATGCTTGTTGCGACATTTTCACATAAGCCTCTAGGCTGGAAGGAAAACCAACTCTGATACTACTATAGTCTCCCTAGGGAATTTTTTCCCTTAGGTTTTGATAGAGCACATGACAAAATACTAATATCATAGTACTATTCTTAATTCTTGCAGATAAAATTGAAAAGTAATATTAGTCTTAGTAAATAGTGTAACCAATGAATTAATTCCACCAGCAGTACAAGCATGTGCTACTAGTTGACCAAATACTTATTGGATTATAATTCCCAGTACTACTAAAATTCAATTCTACAATAATTAACAGTAATTTTACTACCCTAGGGATGTTAGTTTAACCTTCATATAGCCTGTTTTTTGTAATGGGTCCTGTTATCCACCACTTTCTTTGGTAAATTGCGTCTCAAAATGGTTTTATTCATGTCCCTTAGGCAAAATTCATGGATTTTCAAGGTTTTGTTTTTTCCATGTCTTCAGAGTTAGTTTATCCATGTGGTTTGGATAGTGTTCTAACCACAATGCTCTTCCTTTAGGAGGGTTGTAGTTAGAACACTGTACAATAGTGTTAAGTATAATAAACAATGCCATCCTTTAATGGTCTGTACAATAGTGTTGAGGGCACACTAGTATTTGTGGAGGAGAGAGATATGGTGCTCTAGGGTACACTAGTGCTCTCTTTTCCATATACTATCACAGGTGCACAAATACATACTCTCTCTCCTTTTTACCTAAGTAAACAAATGATGACAACTTTGTATTTTGCAGTGACAAGGATAACTATGTATTGGAGCTAAAACTTGAGCCCTTCCAGGCATCCTTTCCTTACCCAAAACGTTCATCTTCTATTGGTAATGGAGTTCAATTTTTGAATCGACATTTGTCTTCAAGACTATTTCATGATAAAGAAATAAAGTAGTCATTATTGGATTTCCTTCGAGCACACAAATACCGCAACCATGTCATTTTTCTTTCCTTGGTTAATATATTGCATCATTATGTTTGATAGTTAATTAATTATTCTTCTATGCACAATAAATCTATATCAAATAGCAGAGAAGGATGACCTCACTATTTGAGCGATATATAATATGAATTGATTAAAAATTCAGAGGGCTATTTCAATTCTCATCTTTCTATTTCACTTCTTTAGTGAAAACTATATATTCAAATACAAATTCAACTCAAATCAAACTAAAATAGAGAAGCCTAATTATGAATATGTTTCTCCCTCCACTACCTTGTAATGACATTATTTTTCTGAATTATACTCGAATTTCACTGATAATAACTTGGATTTCTATTTTTCTTAGCACCAAATTGACATCACGAAAAATATACGAAAATCATATTAAATATGACCTAAAGGTGATTCAAAGAATATCACCTTTAGCCTAAGCACATGGAAAAGTAATTTTTGAGGTGTGAATTTGTATTAAAGACACAGTTTGTTTGTTTGTTTTGGCTAGAAAATGGGTTTTCTCTTGCTTTTATGTGAATTTCAATTTTTCATATGTAGCATGTTGAGAAATGGGAAAGAATAGTGGGACATTTATCTTGTAGAAATTGATGCTGAATGAAATGATACAAAGTTTAACCAAGCTACAAGCCGCTTTAGTAAAGGCAGAGGGACATCTTAAAAACTACCTAAGAATACACCACATACATAGTTTGAACATATAAGGTAACATATGGCTTTTTCTTTTACAGATATGTTCTTTTTTGAATCCAAGATATCATAGAAAGAAAATATTGATATTGGAGAAATTGTTTGAGGACATCATTGAGGTCGATCTTTCTGATGTCCTACTTGATTAATACCTTTTCATGACAAAAAGGCTTTAAATATGAATTAATGTGTTCTTGAAACAATCAAATTCAAATTTTATAGATATAAAAGATAAAAACAAATGTCAATGCCTTCGTTTGATTGTTACTTGACTCTAGTGTGGGCAGGTTACATGAAATGTGATTGGAAAAAGGATGGGGAGATAATGCAGAGCATGTCTTGGATATGATTCATTTGTTGGTGGAGATCCTTCAAACACCTAAGCCATCGACTTTGGAAATGTTTCTAGTAGGGATTCCTATGGCTTTTAATGTTGTGATTCTTTCACCTCATGGTTATTTTGGGCAAGAAAATGTTTTAGGAATGTCATACAAGACATCGATGGTCAGGTAAACGCATTTTTTATAATTGCAATTTCTATTCTATGATATCCTTTCTTTATCGTTGGATTGTATTTTGAATGTTTCTTTTGATTTTGTTTTGTATTTTAAATATGAAATTGAAAATAATTGGTATCATGTACATTTAAACAACATCCAAAGCTTGAAGATGAAATTAGTTTACACGATATTGATTGAAATCCTTGTAACTATTTTGTGTTAAAAAAATCATGACTATTAGAAAAGTTTACTTTGACGTAGTTATTTGAGCACATGTTTATGTACTTGAGCAAGTTCATGTGTTAGAGAATGGAATGTTGTTGTGAACAAAATGATAAGGATTAGACATCACACCTAAAATTATTTGTTTTCATAAGTTATTTACAAATTGAGCTTTTTAGCATGTAACTTAGTTGACATGATTGTGCCCAAGCTTTTCCTGAAGGTTGAATACTAAGTTACTAAGGTGTTTTTCTCTATAATGACATTTCATTTTCTTTGTTTATATAGGTCATCTGGCCACATAGTGGCCACTATCACTCAATCGAAGAAAACTTGTTCGAGTTTCATGCTTTTGTGGGGAAAAATGGCTTTGACATTGCTGATATTGAGGTATATGTCATATAAATCCTTTATAGTATATTTTAGTTTATATTTTAGAGCTCACTGTCTTTCATATCTTACACTCTGCACTGTATCTTTTTTTCTTTTTTCAGAAAAGGAACTCAATATTGATGGTAAGAAGCAAGAATTGAAGAAAGAGGAGAACAATAACATTGGAGCGACAAATGCAAAAAGAGAGAGAGAAGAAAACCGGTCTAGTGATACCCTTAGAGTCAATATCTTGCATAAGACACACACATAGAGATTGATGGTCAAGTCTTTAAAGTTGGTGAATTCACCTGTAATGTTTTGACAACACAGCAATAATGTTTTGAAGCGATGAAACGATATTTCATGTGTAAATTATAGTCCAACCAATATTAAGTCGGAAACTCATATTGTAATATTTGACATTTCATATAATATAATTTATGTGGTTGAAATTATTTATAGTTGCACTTGATATTGTTTAGTATTGTAATTAACATATGTAGCTTTGTGTTTTCATATTAGATGAACATGTATGTTGTATGACATTTTTTATTTATTTATTTTTTAATTTAGTCGCAAAATCATACTAATTAATCTATCTTGCTTAATAATGAACACATAAAATCAATCTAAAACTAATAAATTAGTTGTTTATATTGATTAATGATGAACACAAATAAAATGAATATACGACTAAATTAGTCGTTTATATTGATTATTAATGAAAGTAAATGAAATGAATATAAACTACTAAATTAGTGGTTTATATAATGAATATGAAACTATAAAAAAGATAAATGACTACTGCAAATGATAAATTTGTGATTACAAATGCCGACTAAATTTTGCATATATATGACTATTAGTAGCTAATTTACAGTATCTTATAACACGACCAAAATTTAGTCATATTTTTTTGGTCATTAATTGGTTTCAAACGATGGCTAAAATTTCCATATATATGACTATTAGTAGCTAATTTACAGTATCTTATAACACGACCAACATTTTGGTCATATTTTTTTGGTCATTAATTGGTTTTCTCGGATGATCATATAGTAATATATTTGGTCATTAATTGTGGCAATTAATGACTAAATATACTACTAAATGATAAAATTGAGACAACCAATTAATGACTAAGCTAAAAACTACTAAAAGTTAGTCGCGTTATAAGATACTGTAAATTAGCTACTACTGGTCGCCTACTGAAAAATAGTCGTTTATATGCAAATTTAAGTCGTTTTTTTAGTAACTAATTAGCCATTTTGTACTAGTGAAAGGTTGACTGGTCCATGGGTTAAAGGAGATGCTTCCTGAAATTTAGTGGTTGAGGAAAATATTCAGGCCCATGTTTATTTGAGATAATACAAAGACCAAATGGGAACAAAATTTATGTAGTAATTTCAAGATCAAGGATGTAGTAGTAATGGAGGGACAAGGAATAACCTCATGACACCGATTTTTCTAGTCGCAGTTGTATTCAGAGCTAAATACTTGACAAAATTGAATACAAGAGCATAGTAATTCACATGGTATTTTTTGACTAAATGTACAAGTATTTGGTCAACTCCTTGTGCTAGCTTTGTGTATAATAACTCTTTTGTTGGAACTTTGGGCACACTCAGTCTGAAAGCTCTGTTGTCACGTTGTGATTGATATTATAGGCTTACTTGTTTCCATGGATATAATGACAGACATATATTAGAAGAAACAATAGCGCAACAAAAACTAGTGGAATGTATTTTCTTGAGGAAACCTGTACAAAAATGCTCAAAAAAATGCTAAATTTTCTATGCCATAAACAATCATAAACATTTTAATAGGAAATAGATGATCCTGTTATATTATAAGCATTACCAATGTGAATAGGAATGGTGCAACTATGACTGCAAGAATCGATATGCTTATATCCATTTTACATTACGAATTGTTGACAAGTGACAAAATTCCTCTTGTAACAAGTTAGTATGTGGTCAATGAAAGTTCCATTTATATTTTTTATTTTGGTTTTCTATGCCTGTATATCACCTGTAAAAAAGGTCTCGATTTTCGTTGTGGTTATGATTATGCATGGTTAGATGTGTCCTATGCTTGTATGAAAAAGTAAATAAGTTAATATAGTAAGAAATAGTAATTATAGAGTGTTTGAAGTTCAGACTAAAGAAGAGTCTTATAAACATTTTTCTAAATTATCAATGATATCATAAATAATTCAATAAGTGAAGTTAAGAACCTCAAGGATCTATTTTCCAAAACAAGATCTGTTAGAAAAATTGGGTTTTGACACCCTTTATATTAATGCAAAATTTTATAACAGAAACGTTCTGTTTGATAGACTCATTCAATGTGTACATTGAGATGTCTGATTATAAAAATATTGTCCTAACAGGAGAACAATATGGGAAACATGAAGCAAATGTTCTGGGGTCGATTATATCTTATATTCTAACTTGCATAGTCTTTAGCCTTTGTTGTGCTAGAACCTCCATTCCCGCCACGAGGATCTTGGAAATGAGGGTCACAAGCCCCTATCAATAGCCAAATGCCTTGATTACTCATGTGCAATCTCGAGAAGCTGCTGAGAGAGTTCATGAGCATTATTGAATAGCTACTATGTGGCATCAATGTGTAGACCTGTTGTGAGGTGGTGCCACGCTTGTGTCAGATAAGAGTTGTAGGAGTGCCTATGCTAGCATGTGAGGAATTCGTTATCCGAAGACAGAGAAGCGCTAGGGGATAGTAAATTCCTCAATGTAGCTATCACCCAAGCTCAGAAGTGGCAACATTGTGGAACATCTTAGTATGTCTTCAATAGAGTGGTGAGGTGCTTGTTTAAATCTACAAGCGAAATGAATCCCTAAGACTAGGTTGCAATCGAGAGGATTAGCTCGAAGTAGTTGATACAACAGTACACCTGGTCTTTAGGGAGAATGAAAAAATGTTGACTAAGGGCTTTCCATGCTACAGAGCTAAAGAGCCATGACATAACCATCCTTGAATAATAAGAAAGGATATTCATTCTGGAGCAAAGCGGAAAAATGTTGAATTTATAGAAAGAATTGGATAAGGTTTATCCTGTTGTAGTTAGAACCATGGGCAGGAAAACTTTTGATTGACGCAGTGAGATTTTCCTATTGCAGGATTTCACATTGGAGATGGGATATCTATAGGGTTCAAGCAACGAGGTGGGTAATAGAGAGTTGGGGGCGTCGTGTAATAGTTGCATAATAGCATAAGAAAAGTGGTGGCGAAAGTCACTTAGTTCAATGTCAGGAGGTTGGACGCTTTGTGTTCGTAGTCACCTCGTGTTGGTAGTCATGTGGTTGGAAGGTTGCGTAGTTGGGAGGTTACAATATTTTTTTAACAAAATGTTTTTGGATATGATCTATGACTTAATTCTTGAAAAAAAAAATGTTTAGGGCTTTTGTTTTTGTACATTTTGTTATTAACAAAAGAAATAAATCCTTCTTGCACACCTGATAACAGGAATGAAAATTATTCGAATTATTTGTTTCATGCAAAAAAGTTACAAAACAAAAGAATAAAGTGGACTAAATTTTCAGTAACTGATTCTTAAAGTGAGAAAACTACAAAATTAATGTCCAGAATGTGAGCGATAATTTTTTTTAATTTTTTATAATATTGTGTCAATCATAGTCGGGAGGTGGATAGTCAAGTGATTTTTGTTTTATAATTCGTTTATTTTATGGTGACCCTGACTATAACATAGTGGGTTGGTTTCATTATGTTGGGTACTTTGATCATCGACAATCCTGAAGTCGGGAGGTCAGGTAGTTCGAGAGTTGTGAATGTTGAGGTCGGGAGGCCAACTAAGTTGAAAATCGAACAATGGCGAGGTTGGGAAGTGAGGCCAATGATTTATAAAAAAAATTCTAGTGACTATGTGTTCTAAGTCGGGTGGTCGGAAGGTCAGGTAGTCGAAAAGTACAAGAGGGGATTTTTTTTTTTGTTGTTGGGCCGATCAAACAGTCCAGAAGTCAGATAGTCAACTACTTTTTTTTTTATGCTTGATTGATTGTATTATGACCTTGACTATAGCATAGTCAGGTGGTTTCATTAGGTCAGGTAGTTTGACCGTTGAGAATGCTGAGGTTGGGAGGTCGGGCCGATTATATATAAAAAAAAGCATAGTTACTCCTTGTTGCTAGACGAGTGGTCCAGAGGTTGGGTAGTGAGAAGGTTCTATTGATTTTTGAAAAAACATTTATGGATCCAACTTTTGACTTATTTAAAAAAAAAAATTGTTTAAGGGTTTTATTTTTTATTCATTTCATGATGTACAAAAGAAAAAAAGGCCTCTTTCAAACTTGATGGAAGTGATGCAAATTATTCTGTGAATTCTTAAATTAAATGTTTCATACCAAAAAATCACAGAACAAACAAATAAATGAGGCTAGATTTTCAGTAACTGATTCTCAAAGCATAAAAAGGACAAAATTGTTGACAGGATTTCAACATATTTTTTTTCAAGTTAATCGTGTAGTCGTGAGGTCCAACAGTCGGGCATTTTTTTTTTGTGATTTCATTTATTCTATTGCGACCTAGAATAGACCATAGTCGATTGAATTCATTAGGTTTGATAGTTTCATAGTGCAACAATGCTGAGGTCGAGAGGATTGTTTATAAAAAAAAAATCGTACTCAGCTAGACATTCTACTCATGTGGTTGGAAGGTCTTGTAGTCGGCAGGGTGTCTTTTTTTACAAAATTTTTATGGATCCGACTTGCCACTTAAATTTTCAAAATTGAAAAAAATTATTTAAGTTTTTATTTTTATTTGTTTTGTGATGCAAAAAAGAAAAAAAAACATGTTGTAAACCTGATAACAAGAATGAAAATTATTCGGTGTATATTTAGACGAAAAATTAGAGAACAAAGAAATATAGAAGACTATATTTTCCGTTACCCAAGAGGCTATAAAAAGGGTTTATTATGTGCACAACGACAATTATTTTCATGCTTCTCAGGTCAGTTATTGAAATCATAAGTTTGTATGTTATGTGACACTATAAATTGTTTTTAGAATTTTAGTAACCGATTCTCAAATGCCAGATTTCATGTTTGTTTTTCTCTACATTTATATCTAGTAACACATTCGCACCTTTTTTTCCTTTGGTATCAATAGGATTAAATTACAAGAGTTCTCTAGTTACAATTGTATTTAGAGTTAAACACTTGAGACAATTGAATACAAGAACATAGTGTGACAAGAAAACACATATGCTCAATATGTTTTCGATATCTATGCTATAGCAAAATATTCCAGCGTTTATGTCATGAAAATGGATTGCTCTATGACAATTTCATTTAAAAAAATTCAAGAAAAAAATCATATATCTTGTCAAGATGATAAAATTGAAGCTTTTCATAAACTTGGAACCACATCGCTAAATATACAATAAATGTTAATTGGACAAGCAATGCACATTATTTTATGTTTTTCTTTGTACTCAACTTCTAGAAAAATAATTCTCGTGAACTCTGCTCGAGTTGGAAAAGAAACATATGTTCTAAAAAAACCTATTTTGTTAGAACAATAACTTGATGACTCTAAGTTGTCTAGTCGTAGTTGTATTCAGAGCTAAATACTTGATCGAATTGAATACAAGAACATAATAATTGAGGGAGTAGGTTTTGACGAAATGTGCAAGTATTTGGTTATCTCATTCTGCTAGTTTTGTGTATAAGAACTCCTCTGCTAGAACTCTGGGCACACTCAGTGTGGAAATGAGGATCAACATGGAATCTACTATCACGTTGTGCTTGATTTTAGAGGCATAATTGTTTCCATGGACACAATGACAGACATATATTACAAGAAACATTAGTGCAACAAAAACTAGTGGAATGTATTTTCTTGACGAAACATGTTCAACAATGCTCAAAATAATACTAACTTTACTGTGCAATAAAGAATCATAAACATTTTAACATGAAATAGATGGATCTGCTATATTATAAACATTACCAATGTAAACATGGATCAAGGTGCAACTATGACTACAAGAATTGATATGTTTGTATCCAATTTACATTAGGAACTGTTGACAGGTGGCAAAAATCCCCTTGTAAGAAGTTAGTATGTGGTCAGTCAAAGTTCCATTTATAATTTTTTTTTCTTTGTTTGCTATGGTTGTATATCACCTGTAAGAAAGGTCCCACTTCTTATCTAAAACTAATATTAAACTAAGATCTAGAGTTCAATGCAGACATTGATGGACATGAATATAATATTTTGAAACATAATCAAAATTATGTATCTAGAAATTTTGGGCCACTCTTGTTACATAGGACAATAGATATTCTAGCTTCAATACCTTAAGCAATTGGCTCATGTATTTTTCCATAACAATTCTCAGTTGGATTCTTTGACATACTATCAATTCAACAAATTTTACTTGAACAAGGTTTTTAGATCTATGGACAAAATATCAATGACTGTGATGACTGTTTGTTTCAATCTATTAGTCCACTTGCACGATGTTTTGATATGTGTAATATGAGAAAAACAATTGTACATGTTATTTTGTAAATGTATCATTTGCAAGGACAATAGAACTACTAATTTCCTAAAACAATACCTTAATTGTAGAAATATTGAAAAAGAGAAATATATCAATGATTCATAGGCTTATACTAAAAACTCGTTACTACCCTATGCATATCGACATATAGAGGAAAAATATTCTAGAATAGAATGCATTTGAAAAATTCTTGATCTTAACATAATTGGAATTGACTTGACAAAATTGAACAAATAGGATTTGGCTAGACATTTAAATACAAATTTCAAAAAATATTTTTGGGTTTTGATACTATTGACACAAATTAATTAGTATTTTGTGGAGGATCTATACATTCGTAATTTAAAGTAAATAAATAACAATTTATATCTCATACAACAGAGTGAGTGAGCCTACATTGCAGTACTATATTACAATAATCAACTAACAATAAATAAATCTCTAATTTTTAAAATTTTGATTATAAAAAGTTGTGAATTGCAAAATTGTCATAAGGAATCTTAAACACAATTATCAAGTATTCATTCAAAACCAAACAACATAAGCCATAGAATAAAATCATAGGCATTTATTAAGGGATCAAAATCATGTACTGACATAAATTCCATAGGCCATCACACACGAGAATTGAAAACGCGATTGAAAAAAGCTAGCATTTCAAAATTGATTGAAAAAATCCAAGTCTGTAGTCTTCATTGATTCTGGATCCTTTTCACCAATGCATAAAGGTATAAAAGTACTAAAATATAATAAAATAAAGTAGGTCTTAGAACATGAAAATAAATGGATTTTCTGAAACTAAATACTAAATTCTAAACATTTGTATATTTAGTTGATATCTGGCAGGAAAGCAAGCATCTTCTCCTCATCTTCAGAGTCCTCGCAATTGATAGTAAGTAGCAGGTGAAGTGCATGTACTTGGATATAAGTTGCCTAATGTGAATATATGTTGTACATTGCAGAGAAATAAATCGAAGGAAACTTATTGATGGTGATTTGGTAGTTGGAAATTAATCATTGTAGTTGTTTCTTCTTCTTTTGATATTTGACCTCAAACTTGGCAATAAGCTTGATTTGTTAAAACGGTAGTTGCAGAAATTTTTGGAAACTTTGTTGTCTCCAAACTGTTATGTTTTTTATTTCTACTTGGTCCTTGGCAACAAGATCTTCTGTAAGCTGTTTTAATTCTCTTGGAACTGCTTCCTTTAATGACATGCTACCTGATAGGTCAAATTCTTCTGTAAAGTTTGTTCCTTTTTCCAAAATTGATCAACATTGCTCATGTGCTACTTGTATGTATGCTTTGATTTCTTTTTCCTCTTTTTACCTACAGCTTAATGAAGCAACCATCAATATTTTATCTCTCTTAGAAAATTTTTGAATTCCACTAGATTGAAAATCGTTTTCATAGTCAAGAATAGACAAAAACTTGTTTTTAATTGATTTGTCTTCCTATACCAATGAATCAATTCTTTCATTCAAATCTTTAATTTCTTGATAAAATATTGAGATTTTATCCATTTTTTTATAGAAGTTTGATTGATTCTTCCTTAAAATCAATCAAATTTGTAATGCTTGATCTTTGAAAATCTCAAGACTCTGTGTTGCTTATTGATTCTCATTTAGTTGATATTTGAGAGACTCAATTTCCTGTTGCAAAGATGTGACAACAATGGCAGAATTTTTCTCTGCTTCTTTTTTCCAGATACAGATTTGATCTTCATGCAATTTTCTCACTTGCTAAACCTCTTGTGCATGTTTTGCATTTGTTTGTTCCAATTGTTTCTGAAAATTATTTTGCAGGTTTTCTCTTTCTACAAAAAAACCTTGAATTAAAGTAGTAGAATTGCACTGCCAATTTTATTCACTCAACAATTCATTTTTCTTCAGTTTTTCCTCCAAAACTTTAATTTTTTGTAAACTGACATCATATGAAGTTGCAAGATCATTCAAATGATACTGATTGTAATTGACAAAAGCTCGTAAAGCTTGGGAAGATTCTTGAGCCTTTTCTTTTACGTCTCCCTGAACCTGCCAGCTGAATTCAGATACAACCTCTAGAGCATCGTGTTTTATTTTCTTTGTTCTTCGCATAATTGATTTTGTTTGAGTATTAAAGTAATAATCTGTCAAAGAAGGAATCGTATCTATAATTGGCACTAACTCAGTAACTGGTTTAACCAAGAATGATTCCCAAGGAATCTTAGTGGAAATCGGTGTTACTGATGCCTGAGGAGATAAAGTAGCTATAGTATCCAATCTCTTATATGGTTCCATTGTTTTCTCATTTTCCTTGGTGCTGGTTTGAGTAGATACCCGCTTTTCTTTCTCCTTAGGTACTTCGATTTCTTTGATTTTTGTAGTTTCTGGTTTCTCTTGCTCTCTTTTATCAGGAGAATTAACAAAAATAGTCTCCTGTTGAGTTGTGTCTTCTTTTTCTGGAGTCTTTTCTTTTACTGTATATTCTTGTTCCTCTTGCAGATTTTGCATTGTTGTGGATTCAACTCCTTTACCTGTGACAACAAAACCTTTTATTTTTTCAATTTCTATTGCTCTACCCTTCTGAGAAACAATAGGAGGTTCTGAATTGAGTTTGCTAAAATCAAACTACAAAAATTTAGTAGACTTTAACTCTTTGAATGAAATGTTGAGGTGCAGAGTCTTTTCCTTTAGGAAATTTTCAAACAGTTCTTCCCTAAATTATTGCAATTGTTGTCTTGTTTCATCATGCAAGAATTTTCCTCTTTGGATAGTTTGTTGAAAACCATCAATGTCTATAAACATCTCATCGAAAGGTGTTTCTTGATGAATAATATTTTTAATATAACTAACTATTATATAATGAAGGCCAATTTGACTATGAGGATCATAGTCATAATGGAGAAAAGTAAGTAACAAAATTTCATCAATCTCCTCCGCTTCTTTGAATTTGTGCCCTTTGTCTCGGATATTAATGTCACCAATTTTTATTAGAAAATTAGACCAGAGTTTCTTTTGGAGTTTACTCAAATTTTTGGCTTGTCCATTCAAAACAACTTGATTAGCCACTTCTCTAAAAGTAAGTATTTCCGAGATATATCGGGGCAAAAGATGGGGACCAAATTCACTTCCAAAACCTCTAATGTAGGAAACTAATTCTTCAACAAATGAGTGCCCTATTGATTCTAGGCCTTCTTTCAGATTATCAGTTATTCTGGGAGGTGGCGTTCCAAACAAGATTTGGTACAAAGGAATGAAAAAACAATGGCAAATATCATAAAAATGGTATTTAAAATTACAGTCCCACATAATAGGAGCATACTTTTGAATCGGTAATTGTTGGTCAGATGGGTAATTCCATTTCATGATGGGAAATGGGACTGAGGAAATAACATCTATCAGATAGGTAGACATACAAAAAATACATTTGAAGTCGGGGGGAGATGACACTGACATTTTTATTGAATCTATGATATTCGGTGACAAGATGTCAACCCAGTTTAGCTGTCTCCCATCATTAAAAATGCTATGGATTATAGGGATCCATTTAATTTTACAATGTTCACGATCTTGTTCCCCATATAATCTGCTTATAATTTTAATAAGAAATCTAATAGGCTTCTTAAAAATAGCTATTGGATACTCCTTTTTGCTTTGAGTTTGAAACCTTCTGCTTCTTCTCTCAACAAGTATTCAATTAATACATCATAATTGTCTTGACATTTCCTCAAGAAAATGCTTCGAAAATTATAAATGAGGTCAACATCAAGTTGGATTTCTAGGGGATTGGTTTTGTACATGGCTAATAAAATTTTAGATTTCCAGTAGGCTATGAAAATTTCTTGATAATCAAATATTGTTTGGATTTTAATATTGGTGCAAGAGACAATCCACGAAATCATGTCATAATAGGGAGAAATTATGGCACTAGTTTCTATTTTATGTAAGTATGTTGTTGTTTTGCTTCAAACCGATTGTTCTTTGTTTGAGTAGCTCTTGTGTTTTTTTAACCATTCTCTTTGCTCAAAGAATTCAAACATCTCCTCCGAGCTCCTCATAGCAGTTTTTTGTGTTTTGTAGGTTGTATCTAACATGAGTAATGAGTTGAAGTTGACTTGTTGTGCTGGTGCGTAATCCATTCCCTTAACCTTTTCTCTTAACCTTTTCTCTAATTTTCTCTATTTGTTGCTTTTCTCCTACAAATTTTCCTTTTTCCCCATTTTAAAACCTATAAATAGTAGAAAACGATATATAGCCTTTGCCTATTTAAAATTCAAAATTGATTTTACGAATCTCTAAAAACAAATAACACTATGCTTACACAGAATTTTTTGAAATCGGTGTTGTTTTTCTTTACTTGAGTTCTTCTTGCAACAGGACTTGAGAAAAGAGAATGCAACAAGAATATCCTAAAATCTTAAGTTTTCCATTGCATATATATATATTGGCATTTCAGGAGCTGTAAACATCAACAAAGCATATATAAGATTTGATTATTCAAATTTTGGAATTGAATTCAACAATTTGTAAAAAAAAATAGCATTAGGCTTACACATAATTTTTGAGACTAATATTGTATTGCCTCAATTTAGTTCTTCTTTGAACAAGAGCTAAGAGAACAACTTCCAACCAAAAGACCCTAAAATCTCAAATTCCTGCCCAGAGAGTTTCCCTTCTTTGGCATTTTATGAGCTATAAATGCCAATACAACATGCATAAGTTTTGGGAATTTAAAATTTGAAATTGAACTCTGGAGTCTCTGAAAAATTTGACCCTATGCTTATAGAGAGTTTTTTGAAACTGCTACTGTGTTTCTTTAATTCAAATTTTCTTCCAACAACAGTTAATAAAAGAAAATGTAGGCATGATAGCCTACAACCTTAAAATCATGTCTAGAAAAAACATGAAAATCACAAATGAACGTGTGCATTAATTTCCTGTAAACATCCCAACTATTTTTTTTGGGAATCCAGAAAGCATTAGAAAATTTATTGTTGATTTAACAAGAAATCAATTGAACACCAAAAGGGAAAATTTTGAAAAGATTTGTTAAAAGGTGCATTGCACAAAAAAAAAGATAGTATTTTATTCGAATGATCATTCGGTTGGCAAGTCGACCGGTTGGGCAGTCAAGTGTTTTCTTATTTTATGATTAATTTTCCATATCTCGACCATCACTATAGCAGAGACAAGTTTTGTGTTTAGGACCTCAAGTAGTCAAGAAGTCGACTGGTTTGGCAGTTGGGCGATTGAGTGGTTTTTTTCACATTTGATCACATGTCAACAATAACACGATATATATATGTTCCCCTTGTTTAAAATTTGGAATTGAATGCATGAATTTTTAAAACAATGTTATGGTTATATATACATTTTTTTAAGTTCTACTATATTTTCTTAATTGAATGTTTTTTTGAACGAGGGTTAAGAAAACAACATCTAGGAAAATCACTCTATAATCATAAAATTTTGTTTAAAATAAGAAAAGATGGCAATTAAACTTGTTCATTGAATTCTTGTGACCAGTTCGACTGTTTTTATTTTCCTGAATTGAGAAAACACGAGGAAATTTGTTATTGTTTTAACAAAAAATCAATTTAACCTAAAATGTAAAATTTTCAATTTATATATAAAAACGGAAATTGCACACAAATCGAGTTTTTTCCTCGGCTGATCATACAGTCGTGAGGTTGGGCAGCCATATTTTTTTTTGTTTTCTGATTCATTTATTCCATCGCGACCCTGACTATACCATAGTTGACTTGTTTCATTAGGTCACATAGTTTCAAGGTCACACAATGCTGAAGTTAGGAGGTCGCCTGGATGATTTATAAAATGACAAGGCCAACTTTCGACCTTATAGCCACATCCAATTCATGACTTGCTTTTAGTAGGGACCACAAAAAAAATATGTGAGTATATTCGAGTGTTTTTATAGAGCCGAATAGGTCGCAAAATGTAATAACAATATTCAAAAGAAAATTTTGACCTCCGATCTCATAGCCAACCCGACCTCTGATTTGCTTCTGGAAGGGTCCAAAAAACAAACACATATGTATAGTTGGCTCTTTATAACTTTTTTTTCATATAACATATTATTTAATAAAATCAGTGACATATGCGAATTATTTTAACTTTAGTTCTTGTGTACCACTTACTTAATATTTGCAATAAAAATTGAATTTGTCAATGTCTAAATAAATATTTGGATTCTAGTTACCTGAAAATAGTAATGAAACCTAGCTTTGATAATTACTAAATAATTGTCTATATGTGCCATAGTTAAAGTCAATAATGCAGACTATGTTCCATAATCACCAAGCAAATTGTTCAGACAACTAGAAGCATGTTATATATGTGCTATAGATAGAACTACTATTGCAAGTAAAATACAAGGTTTCTTTGAAATTTTTTCCATAGTAATCAAATATATTTTTGGAATAAAAAGTTTTGAAGACACTTGCACCATGTGTACCGCTATTGCAGTGAAAGCAACAAATAAGAGGAATATCAAAATAACAGAGACAAATGAGTAATGAAATTTATGGATTCTGAATCTTTAAACAAAGGAGATTATACCTAAGATTTCCACAGATACCATAGTTATCACATGTTTCATTAAGTTATGGGCAGAGGCCTAGGTCCTAGCCTTGAAAATGTGGCTTAAATCTCATGGTTGCTAGCACAAAACTGGCTGGAAAAGACTATAGTCACTGGGAAGCAGTCATGTGGGAGCACCTGGAGGGTTTCCATCACATGGAAGCCTTTTCATGGGAGCGACTGGGGGTTTAGTTCAGTGAAATACTAAGTTAACTTAAGGGTTGGGCACCTAGAGTGGTTGGTTAGATCTTGGGGGTCTTGTATAACTTAAGGGAGGTCTTTAAAGTGTTGGTTCATCGGTTCCACTTCCTTAAGGTGATCTAGGAGGTCGAATCATATCATAGTACCTCTTCGTCACATATTTACCTCGGTGGATTCGTAATCTTGGGTACGTGTGGGAGGAGGGCGTTGCATGCCATGAACAAGATTAACCAAAATACTCAATACTTCCCTCTAGAAGGTAGCAGGTGAACTACATAAACCAAATGGAAGGACTATATAGGCAAATTTCCCCCATGGACATGTGAAGGTGGTCTTTTCATGATCCTCGGGGTTGATATGAATCTAATTATATTGACTAAATCCATCTAGGAATGAGAATAACTTCTTCCTTGCAAGGCCATACAAGACTTTATCAATGAAAGGAAAAGTGAAATGATCTTTCTTTGTAGCCTTGTTGAGTTCCTTGTAGTCAACAAAGATCCTCTACTTCCCATTTTTCTTGGGTACTATGACAAGGGGGGACACTCACTCGCTATTTGAAATGGGGTAAGTGAATCCTACATCTAGTAGTTTTTAGAATTCTTCTTTAACAATATCCTTAAGGGCATGGCTCATTCTCCTCTGGGGTTGACATATAGGTTTACATCCCTCCTTAATGTAAATATGATGGGTACAAAACAAGGGATGCACCCCTTTCATTTCCTTTTAGTCCAAACATAGTTACTGATCAAATTAGAAAATTACCGATTATTCGTTTTTTTGAGGTAGCAAAAAAAAACCCCAATTTTGAAAAGTGGTTATTCAGAATAACCTTTTTTTTGGAGCATATTTTTGGCACTTAAAATTTTCTTATGTAACAATTTTTTTAAATGTTACTGACTTTCATGTTGATTTTGAAAAGTGTTGATGCAACATCAACTCATTTTTTTAGAGAGTTTATTTTTTACACTTAATTTTTTTTTATGTATCAAGTATGAACATTGTTTTAAAATGTTAGTGATTTTCATGCTAATTTTGAAAAGTGTTGATGAAACATCAACCCTTTTTGTTTAGAGGGTTTATTTTTTACACTTTAAATTTTCTAATGTATTAAGTGTGGATATTTTTTTTAAATGTTGGTGATTTTCATGTTGGTAAAAAA
>APFE030713121.1:51739-72902 GCA_000404065.3 Pinus taeda
TATAAATTCATTTGTTTTGTACAATTATTCATTCATCATAACTGAAGCTATCCAGTGACTTCAATACATTATATAAAAAGACACTATATTTAATAAATTGTTATTAATATGATAAACTTAAAACAAAGATAAATTAATATAAATTAAATGGTAATAATTTTTTAAAATAATATTAACACCATGGTTTAAAATTGTTGGAATTTTAAGGTTTTTCATAGAGGTGATATTTTATCTTTGATGCCATCCTTGGAATTTTAAGGTTTTTCAAAGACATGATATTTTATCATTAATACCATGCCTAAAAATCGTTGGAATTTTAAGGAGACATGATATTTTATCTTTAATGTCATGCCTATTGTAAGAATTTTAAGGCTTTTCAGAGTCATGATATTTTATCTTTAACGTCATTATTAAAAAATGTTAAAATTTACCTCGTAAAAGAAAAAAAGAAAAAAAAAAAGAAAAAAGAAGAAGAAGAAGAAGAAGAAGAAGCTAATGACAATGTTATTCCAGCATCAACACTTTTCATTTTCAGGGTGTTTTCTGCACAAAAAAAAGGATTTTTACTAAAAACATTATTCGAGCATCAACACTTTTCATTTTCAGGGTGTTTTTTGCACAAAAAAATGTATTTTACTTCCATTTTTAAAAAATGTTGAAAATTTACCCCAAAAAAAAGAAGGTTATTCCAGCATCAACAAAGTTTATGACTTTTCCTTTATGTATTTTTGGGGTTTTTTTGTTAGAGTTCGTGTTTTGAGGTAATAGTTCTCATTTGATCTATAACTTTGTTTCCCAAGTAAAGACATCAAGATCATGTATTAATACAATGAATAATTGTTATTCTTGCTCTACTGAGAGGGAAGGGTTCATTTTTAAAGTTTTGGATGGGCTAATTTCCATAGTCTTAGCATGATCTAGATCAGAATTGGTAGAACACATTTCAGAACATGGATTGTCCTCAGGTTTCCCTAAGGATTCTTCCACTAGCTCATCAATTGGGATGGCAGCAGGAGGTTGATTCTGCAAGAAGTGATCAATAAGGTCACTCTCATTTAGCTTCCTACTTCCTACAATAATGTCTAATGTAAAAAATGGGTAGAGGGATGACTGATAAAAATATTCATCTTCCTCCTTCTCTACCCACAAAGGTGAATCATGCTCAACAGAGGGTTGAGTAGGGGGGATATAATACAAGCTAGTTTGTGAGATGCCCATTTTCAATGGTTATGTTTCGAGTTGCATGTTTCGAGCCCTGCAACTAATGTAAGCATCAACAGTGCTTAACCAAGGTCTCCCTAGAATTATAGGGCATCCATTAATTTTTTTTTTTGGATGGAGGATAAGGAAATCCATGGGATATTCCCATAATTCAATGGAGACCATCACATCCTCAATAACTCCCTCGAGGGATACTATGGATCTATCTACAAACTGCAAAACTGTAGTGATCTTTCTCAAGGCTCCTTGGAGGTTAAGCTTCAACATGGTTTCCTTGATCATGATATTAATTATAGCCCAAAGGTCAATCAACATGTTGGGGAATAAAATATTGTTAATTTGCACATCCACTATCAGGCTACTAGGATCCAAGTACTTTGAGGAGATAACCCTCGCAAAAATCAGATCGGATAGCTTCCCAACAACATTGATAGCAGGGCATATCTTTTTCTTCTCCCATGCTTCTTGAACACTCTTCCCTAATGAGCTTGTTGTAAATGGGAACATATTTGATGGCCTGGATAAGGGGTATCTTAACACACAAGTTCTTTAATTCTCCCAAAAGTTCATCTTCTTCTAGGGTGCGTTGTTTAGGTTGGACCACCCTTTCAGGATAGGGAGGTATATTGTATTGAGGGGTACTATCTTCCTTCTCTTATTTAAGATCTCCGGGTTGAGAAGGTGGGTGAGCTTTTGGAAGCACCTCCCAATACCTAAGGTTGATATCCTAGATTTCCACAACATAAGAAAGATAATATGTCCCCCCACTATAGAACTATTGTGCCTACTTGTTATTCGGGTTAAGATTGGTTTGGGAAGGCATTTGAGGTTTCTTAGGTGGGTTACCGTGGGGTATCTATGGTTGAGATGGAGGAGAAGGCAACAAGGCAAGAGTTTGGGTGATCTGGGGCATCCATCATCGTGAACGGTTTCCCCATCGAGGAGTTTGAGGTTGGTATGGATGGAAGGTTGGATTGACAAGATGACGAGGATACTAAGGAGAGTAGGACCTGGTGAGCCCTGGTATTGCACCAAGCGTGTTGCAACTCCTAAGGGCTTCTTAACTCTATTTATTAACCTGGGCTTCATACAAAATTCGAGGTGACAGTGCTATATTCACAATAGATGGGATTCTACTCATGCCACCCTCAACTAGGGCATTTGATCAATAGTGCTCCAAGACCATTCTTCCCATTGAATTAGAAGGGAAACTAACTAATGAAGGTGCAATTTAAAAACTACCTCCAATGATAAAAAAGAAAATGCTTTTGAAATTTGACTTGTAAATGTTATTGAATCAATTCATCAGAAGTTAAGGGCTACACTACTTGCAAGAAGGGAACTACATTATCTTGCAAAAAACCATCTATCTACTAAATATACTTACAGATAAGAAGTTAATCGTTGAGTCACTAACTTTTCATCATTCTCACTTGTTTTTATCATTCATTAATCCATTACTTCTAACCATCCATTACACCATTTCACTCACCTACCACCATTTTTACCATAATTCTTTGAGAAAATGAAAATGAATTTCGAAAAATGAAAACATGGGTTTTCTTTAGCACGTGCACAATTAGGTTCTCTATATTTTTTTTTCTCAAATTTGTTATGATTTGAGATATTTCTAGGGTTCTTTGGACCCCTACTTTGCAGATTACATGGATAAACGCTTTTCCAATTCATCATTCAATGCACAATCACCAAAAATATTGGAATGAGTTGTTCTTTAGCAAATTCATGGTATAGAGATCATTCTTATCCTATATGGGTGGATATTTCATCCCAGGATGCATCAAATAATATTGGATTTTATTTTCAAAACTTATCTCATGACCAAAACTCAAGCAAGAAAATTCTGAGTTTCTTAATTGCATCAAAACCCTATAAATTGTAGTCTCTTTGATGAGAGGAGAGATTATATGTCAATGATGAATATTAACTTGTAATTTTTGTTGCTATTTGAAGAAGAAGAATTCTTTTTTTTTTCAATGAATGTAATCTTTGGTATGGTGCAACTCTGAATGAAATTGGTGATTTAAATTAGTGATCTGAGTTCATAATTCATCACACTCACCAGGAGGGCCCCATGTGGAGTTGTGAGATAGTATAGTTGTCATTTTAATCTCAATTTTTCAATACTTTCTTCGATTTAGTTTTTAATTTCTTTAGATGTTTGAATTCTCTCTCTTTTTTTTTTCTTTTTTTTTTTTGTGTATGTTACAAGTTGAGTGCTCAATATAAGCTTAAAAATCCAAAAGCACTTTCCTTGAAGTATTTTCCAAGAATTGCTTTCATTTGCATGTTTTTTCTATTCATAATTTTGATAAGACATGGAAACTCTTGCACTTGAAATTTTCTCAACGTATCATTGTTTTTCACTGTTTTCTAGAATAGTTTCCAATTCAGAGTAATGTAGAATAGTTGTGCTTTTAATTTGATAGTTAGATTTCATTTCATTATTTAATAGAATAGATTTCAATTTTTGTTTAGGATAATAGATTTTAATTTCTTGTCCAATTATAATAGATCTCAAAGTTTTGATAGTATATTTTTCTTTAAAAGTTCATTTAAATTTAAAAGTTTTGAGTTTGAATTCATTGGCCTTTTAAGACAAAAATGTGCATTTTCTTATCAAAACTTAGTCATAAATAGGTTTAAATGCTCATGTGCAACTAGATTAGTTTCTTTGAATAGAAAGTAGATATCTCAGCACATATAATGCATGTATACTTCGCAAGCTCACATACTCGGATTGACATATAAATGCAAGTAATTTAACAGTCAATTAAATTACACAACATTTTGGTACCATTGACGGGGAAGTATACATAGGTGTTAGCTTTCAATTTCATCTCATTCTTAGTTGTATCAATTTAGTTTCATAATATTAATCTCATTTTAATACATCCTAGAGGTAAATTCATTTAAAAAAAAAAACTTCAATCACCTACCACCCCCCCAAATCACGTGGTGTAGTAAGAGCCACATCATCTCCGACATCATGAATTCTTATTTTTTCAGGTAGAAGAAATGGCTAGAGATGATGACAATGAGGAAGATCCATTTGGATTTCCCATTCAAGAAACTGATATCAACGTTCATATGAAGAACATCCCTCCATCTGTACTTCCTAACTTCAAAGGTATGAGATCAAAAGACTCGAAAACATTTCTTTTCAAATTTGAAATAAATTGATGATCTTATGGCTACTCATTACACATTCAAAAATTGAATTTTTTTCCAGAAACATTGAAGGATAAAGCTCTTATATGGTTCATGAATTTAGGAACAAATTCTATAACGACATGGGATGATATGAAAAGAGTATTTTTGGAAAAATATAAAGATTATTTAATACACCATGACCTTAGAAATGAAGTCTTTATGATGAATCAAAAAGAGGATGAAAGCCTAGAAGATTTAGTGGAGAGATTTACTTATAATGTCAAAAGACCTAAATTGCATGATTTAGGATTAGACACATTAAAAACCATCCTACTAAAATCTATAAGGGATGAATGGATTGATCTTCTTCACCTAGTGGGAAAAGGAGATGTCTGTCAATTGTCATTTCAAGAGATTTGCAAATTGTGAAAGAACATATCAAGAGGAAAGTCAAAGTATGGAAGATCCCCTTAGGATCTAGTTATGGAAAGAGTAAGTAAGGCGACATCAAGATTGGTAAGTGAAACTGAACTTAACAATTTGTTAGACATTCTTGGTAATTTAAATGAAGAAATTGATATTCTAAGAATGAAAAACAAGAAAAAAGTTGACATTGTTGCTTTATTTATATTTTTCCCTATATGTAGAAAGAAACATGCTTTTCATGAATGTCCACTTGATAACTTTAAAATTTGTGAAATACGTGCAAGATCACATACTATGAAATATTGTCCATCATTACCAGGGTTAAAGGCATTTTACCAAGGAGAAAATCAAACATTGGAATAATCCTATTATGTAGCTCCAACAAGACCATGGCAAACTCATCAATCTAGTATGATGCAAGATCTTAATTCACATTATGCACAATAATCTCAAATTAATTGGCAAACACCATTTCCTTGGAAACCTTGGCTATCTCAATCCCAACCTCAAAACCAATATTAACAACAAGGTTGGAAAGGGCCTTACATAAGAAATCCACCATATCCTCAAATTTTTCCTCACTATCCTCAATACCAATGTCAATGTTATCTATACCATTCACCTCCACCACAACATCAAGTTCACCCTCAATTGACCTCAATTCAACCTTTCCCATTACCACCCACACAAGCACCCCAAAGATTCATTCCCACTCCACTACCTACAAAACTATTTCAGATACCCAATACTAAAAAACCTCAATCCACTAATGATTCTCCATCTACCATTGAATAACAACAACTAGAAGAAGAATATTTAGATAAGGTCCAAGAATCATGGATGATCGTTGAAGAAGAGAAGTTTTTGGAACCTGAGATTGAAAAGTTTCATGAATGCCTATCACCATATTCTATGAATGGGGATCAAATCTCTGAAGACTTGCATGGAATGATAGCAGGGAGCAAAGGAAGACAAGATTACATTGAATCTTGGTTCAAGACAATCATTGGATCCCAATGCTCAATTCTTCAATATTTTTTGACACCATCTCAATCAAGGCAGTTGGTATCTCATATACGGGTACATATCAAAGCATATCTTTCAAACTTGCATACGAGTTCAGATATCATCTTGTTACACATATGGTTCCATTGGAAGTATCCATATACTTGAACAAGATTTATATTTCATGTAGAGTAGGACATATAAAAAATAAAAAATAAAAAATGTAAAGAGAAAAATAAGTATTTTTTTGAAAACTAGCTTGTTGGCGCAATTGGACATGAGATTTGCTTGAAAACCAAGCAACTGGCGAGCAACGTTCATAATAAGTTTTGCAATTTTATGATGGTTTCAATCTTTTATTATGGTTCTTCAAGTCACTTTCATTATATGCTCGAATTGGTTGATGTGGGATTCCTTAACGCCCACCTTCCAACACATCTTATCCCATCGAATTCAACACCTTATCTGGAACCAATATCAAAGATTATTTGGAGTGCCTTGGAACTTTCATATTATTGGCTTGATTTGGGTTGAACTAGGTTCAATATATACTACGCACCATCAAAACCCTTGATCATTGGCCCTTTCGACAATGACCTACAAGCAAATCGTAGTCTCACCTGAAGTGACTATGGGAGGATGCATAACCATGTTTTTTCAGCCTTGAGGGACTAGCAGATGTGGTATTCTTAGCGCTTATAAATCACTTTGGTGCATTATATTAATTACTTAAACATACCATCTAAAACCATAAACCATCATTGTGCTGAAGTAAACTGCAACTATAATAACCGCTACTCTACAATAGATAATAAGAAAATATACACTTCAATCATACAAGAACACCAAATTACCATGGTTCACCCCAGTGTAGGGCTACGTCCACAAGAACTATTGTTTAATATAATGAATATTTGAATAGCAAATAGTTCTTGGCTTGTGCACTAAGTTGCAGCCTGTCTACGCACTCAGCTGCAGACTCAGACCTCTGCACACTCAGCGACAGAGCCTTTCTTTCACTACAAAATTACAGATCACTATAATTCATCCATAACATTGATCTAGATCCAAAGATAGATGATTCTCTTCTTATTATTTTACCCTATATATACTATTCCATTAGAGGGTTACACCATCAAAGTACCATTGCCCAAATACTATGGAATCCTTAAAACAAGAAACTATGGCGCCAAAACCCTTGATCCCTTACAAATTTGTGCGCTTTTACAAAAAGGTGGGGCTTCGATCCACCCTGAAGCCCTTATGACACCACATTGTATATTTAATTCCTCAAATAAAGTCCGCTACATGCTCCACTACACACTTTGCCCCACAAGATGCAGAGTCTTTGCCAAACTTTAGGCCAAGTTGGGCTGCACCCAATAGGCCCCCAACTCTCACATGTGACTCATCCCTAGTCACTCAACCAATTTTCCTTTGATCTTTGCTGCAATATTGTTGTAGGTGTTGTTGAATTATTGTAGAATGTCTGTGACCTGATTCTCTTCTTTGTGTATTTCTTCCAACTGTCCTTCTATTGCCAGTACTGTAGCCTTCTGCATCACTGACTCCTCTCTTTGTTGAAGCTCTTGAAGGTTCTCATCCACTGCTTGGGACAATTGGAGAGCCTCAGCCTACCATGGCTGATTTCTCTCTGTCAGATTCTTCTCTCCCTTCCTCAGCTCCTCTATCTTCTTCTGGAGGGAATTTCCCTCATTGGCCTTTGCGAGCTTCTATGAGATTGGTAAGGTTATCACAGTTGCCCGAATATTCTCCAGCTGTTACTCCTTCTACTAAATATCCTCATGCATTTTCTGCACATTTGGATGTTCCTGCAGCGAAGTCCAAATATTTAATCTCTCATCGAATAACTTCCCACAATCTGCCACTAGTACAGAGACTCTGACCACTGAAGCCTTTAAGTTGGTCTCTCTCTGCTCTCACACTTCCTGTGGTGTGGTTGGATGTAGCTTCATCTATAGCTTATTGATCTTCATATCATATGTAATTTTCACGTCTACGATCTTATTCTTGTATCCTTTACTGCAAGGTCGAGCTTCGCGACCTTGTCCTCCATTGGTTCCTCTTCTCGGACATCAATGTCTAGAACCTCACTACATGTTGCTTCGACAACCTCCTTAAGCTTCTGCTGCTAATGTACTATCTGCTCCCTCTCCTGGATTGCCTGGTTGAGCTTCTATTTTGGTGAAGCTCTCTCTCTCTCTCTACATGAATGTTTAACTTAGAGGTGATTTTTTCACATTTGTTTAGCTCATCTATGATCTCTTGATGTAGCTTGTACAATCTCTGAAGTAGCACTGCTGCGATGTTCATATTCACATACCTCCACTCTTTGGCCTGCTGTTGTACCTTGGTGGAGTCACACTGCAGGGTCCGATAGGTATTTGCATTATCTGCCCCCCAAGTGTAGGCTCTACTGGTCTTTCCTCTCCAAGCTTCTCTTGTACCTACACTAGATATTTGACTGTCTATGCAAATGTCTTCAGTTCTACAATGCACTCTGCTACACTTGTTAGAGGTGTCGCATAGAGATCCTCAAGCTTGCTCCATAATTCTGTTGTTGCTTCCTGGATTTTTTCCCCAATCTGTTCCAACTACCCATCAGTGAGGACCAATGGCGTTATGTCCTTTATCTTGTCTGCCTTCATCTTCTTTTTTCTTTTTGTGACAACTTCGGCTTGTACCTTCCTCTTCTTTGCAACAGATGGGTCTATCTCTATCTTTTCATATTCTTTGTGCTTCTCATCACCTGTAGGAGGATCCCTAAGACTCTTTTCACGGTGCTCCTATTGTTCTGAGTCTTGTTTATCCTTATCCTTCCCACTCGTTTCCCCATGTTGTGTCGTGTCCTTATTTGTCGAAGTATCCTCCATCTCTGTCTCTCGCATAGTCATCCATTCCACAGACCATTGTTGTGCTTATGCTAGGATATTTTCTTATGTTACTAAATATGGTAGGGGATGCCATGTATTCCTTATGTCCCTATGGGCATGCATGTAAATTTTGTGGAAGTCAGCTTTAAACTTTGCAACAGAACTGTACTACTCATATGGGCTCGACGAAAGGCGAGGGTGTTGTTTCACCATCATGTGTAAATCCATATGGTATAGAACAAAAACAGTTATGTTATCTTGTGATTGCACTGAATAAGTGGTATACCATAGTGAGGCATATTGTGCGGCTTCACGAACATTTGAGGCTACCGGAGGGAACCGAGAATCTTCCAACTCTTTCCATGCAAGCATCGTAATTATCAAAATTAACCATGCGTAATGAAATGGAGTACCTTTCTCCTGATCCTCGCACCAGTCATCCATAAAATCTTGGCATAAATATGTGACCCAGTTGTACTGAACCCCATTAATGCACTGTGCAGCTAATGAAACCACTAGTACAAGGACTTCATTAGCCTAACACTTCCTCATGATTTTTCTAGCCAATATATGTGCAACAAAGTGAACTCCCTGGTCATTGATCGAGTTGATATCATAACTTCGCTTCCCTTTTGTCATTCCAAACCTGTTCTTCATGTTGTCTGCTATGGCTTTGTCCCGATCTTTCCAAAAAAACTCCTCTGTGAGGTTCAACCCTTGATAAGGAAGTATTTTGATTCTCCATATTAGCATTGGGTCAATAAGGACCCTCTTCCCCATCCATAGGCATCCATCGTGCACTAGCACGAGAAATTGTCTCACATAGTTGTGCTTCCTAGACTTCTACCAAAGTGAGACACATTCAACATATTTAACAAGCCCGACTGTGCTAATTCAGTTGCCCACTACTATGGTTCTAACCTTGTCACACCACTCTTAGGGTAATGCACTTGTTTCAAGTATTTGTCTAGCGAAAACTACATATATTTATTTATGTCATTGAAATCATAGTCCGTGAACTTCACCTGCGGAGTCTTCCCAAGTCTTTCTCCACTAAATTTCATTGACTTTGACAATAAAGGTGTGAAGATGCCATACTTTACGTCCTTTGACTCTATCACTGGTTTTTCATTTGGCTTTCTTGGTGGAATATATGGTGGGAGAGGTCACGTAAATGATGCGTTGTCCATTTCCATTTGCACTTTCTCTAATTCTTCCTCACTATCTCTCACAGGTTTGGGCTCTTCCTAAGGCTCAATAGTTTTCTTGTCTTGTTTCTTCTTCGTTCTCTCCTCTCTATTTATTTTCTTTTACAAAGATATCTGTTGCGTGCATGATGGTGTTATTGCAGGTAGTGACGTTGTTGTGGGCATATCAACTGATGCTTCCATGACTCCGACTATGCCCTTCTCACGAAATATACAAACAATTTCTTCTCAAGAACGATAAGACGACAGACGACAGCGAAACTTTTTGCAACTTCTCCATAATAGCAATATTCCAACAACAAAGTACCAAATTAGGGTGGGATATGACTTTATATAAAAAATATTAATTTCTAACCCCATCATTAGTGTTCATTAATTGCATATCCATCACTAGATCCAATTAATATGTCCTCATAAATGCATCTTTCTCCATGTTTCGATGGAATTTATTTTTTAACGATCATATTTTTTCGATGAACTTTGATACATCTTATATTTTACTGCGACAACTCCTATTACGTCGAGGATCCTACATCAAAGCTCTCTTTGTAGTGTAGTTTATATTCCGGTGCCCACTTTCAACTGTAAGTGGCACTAAGACTTTTCTTCTTTCTTCTGAGCGAAGCTATAGGGGCAGGGTTGTCCCTATACAACTTCAACCTGCTTCCATTTACTCTTCCTTGATCCAATTCTCCGTTTAACTTTGCTAATTGAACTGTGCCTCCATTAGTAATATATTTGATAATGTATGGGCCCAACCAATGCATCTTGAATTTTCTTGGAAACTTTACAAACTTGCTTTCATAAAGGAGAACAAGGTCTCCTACCTAGAACTTCTTCTTCTTAATATGTTTGTCATACCAAGCCTTTTTTCTTTCTTTATGTACCTACTGATGGAATGTATCTAGTGTTGGAGTAATCGTTGAATTTGGAAAGCCTATAGATACAATTGGCAACCTGCAAACATCACATGGAGTAAAAAATGTGAGAATGGAAAATATGCATCTCTTTGGAAACATTGACAAATTTCTCAAATTCTCTTTGTGCTCAAGATGATGTCATAGTGGTGAAGCTCATTTCTAAAATGAATGACAACATAATGGTACTAATATGCTCTATGTTTATGAAAATGGCATGCTCCATCTTAATAATCGTGGAAAGATAAGAGAGAACGAAAATTTGTAAATTTCGAGTAGAAAGCCCTTAGTAAGCATATCATGATTACGTGGTGGGAAATGTTGCAACATATATCACCAATGATGACCTTAACGTTCTGATCCCATTCCCTTTTTTAAGTGAGTGGAATTTTCTAAGTGGCAAATTTTATGTTTTTCTCACACTACAAAATGTTGTCTTTGGCATATACTTGTCACTTTTATCACTACAACTTTAATGCATCATATAAAATATGTCATATCACTTACACTATATGAGGAAGCAAGTCGAGATCCAATGTAAATAGATTAAAGAAATTAGAGAATGCAAGTGGAATCAAATGTCAATATATATAAAACTTTGGAGAAGTCTAGAAAATGCATCCACTTTATTGATAACCCTAGGAAACAAAATTAGCAACATGTCGACAACAATGGTGGATGAAGATAAAAAAAAAACTAATTCAAGAAGTGGTTTTTGTATAATACCCCTAGTTTGATCCTAGTTGTAAATGCATATGTAAATATGTTTTATTTAGGCTAGTGTGGTAGTATGGCTTGAGGCTAGAGAGCTTGTGAAGACTAATGTTGGAGAACCTAGCAATGTAAAATGTACATACACTCACATATATTAATAAAATTTTCCTACGCAGCTACAAAACACTAGACCAAAATAATATGAGTGACTAAGACTCCAAGAGAAATGGTTTTAACCTAAAATCATAACCTTACATTAATCCAAGAACAATTTATGGAAATATATTTCCAGCTAACAAATCCAACCTATAAGTAGCCTTCTAAGAACTAGATCTTTAAAAAAATTGCAAGCTTCTAAATTTCTATCAAGTTTCTTTTCCCACATTATTGCTCACTGATAAGTGTAAGGATTGGTTAGCATAAAATTTGAGAATCTTAAGCTCGACATCTCACTATTTCCATAATACAAAATTGTGTGTCACTCGAGATGTTACATTCTTAGCAATACAAAACTTTTTATTGCACCCAAAAAGAACATTTCTTTGTGACAAGAGCCATATATCATTCCAAAAAGTTTACATCCCTACAATGGAGTGAGAAACAACTCCCTTCCTTACTTTATCATCATGAATGTGAATTTATCAATAATGTTCCACTACCAAGTTTGTTCTTGTGTGGTGGATTGCAAAGACTCTCCCTCATCACCATCAATTCCAATTTTTCGTGTGATAAATATTAATTATCATGGAAGATGGCACATATATGGTGTTATAGATAACATAGATCGCTAAACAATGAGATAAAGATAATGAATCAAGAGGGCTAGAGGTTCTTGGAAAATTGAGCTTGATTACACCAACATGAAGGCCTTTATTTGGCTCTTAGATGTTAATCCTATAGCACTCAAACTCATGTGCCAATCCTCAAAATTGTCAACCATAACATTGTTACATATGGTATCATTCCCACTCTAGAATATCCCATGCAGGGTATCATTCCCATGTCAAATTCATATTTGTATTCACCCCATTAAATAGTTGAAAATTTTTTATTATCTATGGATGTAACCAACATTCAATCACTAGAGGAAATTTCCTCTAAACAACGAGAGTGTTCCCGTAAATTTGATTTCCCATGCTAATCTTTACCAAGCAAGCAAAGGCATGCACCCAAAGTCATTTACACCTCAGTTTGTTTCTCAAGCTCAAATATGAGCTTAGCCTGGAGCATAGTTTACTATCGAGGCTACAAAGTACATCAATTATGGCACCAAGTGTTATCATTCTGTAGTTTTGAGGTTGTCGGAATAAATACATTAGACAACATCAAAACCACTTTTGAAGCTAGGATCTAGCCCTGCCAGCTTCATAGAGGGATCTCTCTTTATGATTTAGCTTGGTTTTTAAGTTGATTTTATGCTAGTTATGATTATGCTTGGTTGTTTGTTTGAATTTGTTTGATTGGTTGGTTCATTGAATTGATCAAAATACTTTCTTTCCATTGGGCTATGGAGTCAAATTAAGTTGGATGCTGGATCAAAAGTTCAAAGGAGTAATCACAGGGCAAGCTAGTTACATTTACTGGATCTTTAAATTGAATTATGGAATGGAGAAAAGAGGTGATTCAATAGTGATTGAAAAGAATTTAAGAATTTCTCAACCAGACTTTAGAAGAAAACATACAGATTGTAAACACGGTCCAAATAAGGTGCTCGATAACATATCTTATTTTTCACATCTCCTATTTTACAATTAGATTTCAGATCATAAACAGATAGAGAATAACAATGGAAACACAATTACAGTAAGAAAAACATCACCAATATATTGCAACACAAGTCTCCTACGAAGAGTCTTTTTATTAATGATGCTCCAACAACATGGAAAAGTACAGTGCTTTGATAAAAGGAGTTACAATGATCAAGGGCCGACCCTCAATACTTTGACTGAATGAAGTATTTAAACAAAATTTGCAAAACATATTACTATAAATGCCTCATTGACATGGCATTCTATTATTAACTTCAGACCAACAGAAATGAAATAATGCGACCACAAGAGGTGAATTGGCAAAGTGATATGGACATCGGGCACTGCTTTGGTGGAGAGCAGTTGCTAAGTGGCCTCTATTTGTGTGTTGCGCTTGTGAAGCCAACCCTTTCTTTAATCCTAGAATTCACACAGTTTATCCCACTGTTCTTCATCTGGAATGGAAATTTTTGTTACTCTACGTTAGATCTCATCTAGCTCGATATATTGAGAGAATGTGGGTTTTAATACAAAAATGTGTTTTATCTCATGCTGGATGAAACTCATATTACCGATAGCTTCATAAAAATCTCTCCCTATCACGGCACCTTTGATGTGGGAAGACTTGGTCGTATCCTTTGCAATGTCTTTGAGCTGCTTCATATAATCTTCCCTAGTCATCAACTTGTCATTGATTACAAATAAAGAAGGCACACCCTTCTTATTTAATGCTTATATTTTGGTGAAAAACCTATTAACTGCTACCTCCAAAGTGTGACATTTCTCTGTCAGCTGCACAACCAAGTTCTTCTTTGTCAGAACTTTATTTACTTATAAGTTATTTCTATTTCGTCATCTACTCCTAGATCATCCAATTCATATTTGTTTTTAGAGTTGATAAATTTGATGATGCAGTTGGTCGTGGTATGCATTTCTCCCAATTCATTGTTGATAGTGGAAATGGCCCACTTGGCTTTCTCCATCAACTCTTTCCGCTCAAATATAATCTGGATACAAGGCTAGATTTCATCCATTGCCTTAATGATGTTGTTCCATATAATTTCTTTGACTTGGGACAATGTGTGGCCAATGGAGGACTCAGTTGCTGATTTCCTCCATATTTCTATTTGGTTTTGAGCTCTCTGTAGCTCTGTTCCACAGAAAGTCTCATTCTTTGTCTTTCGATCTTAAAGAAGATTGACTTCAACCTGCAATATTTTGATTTCTTAAGTCTCGAGATACTTGTTTTGCACTATATTTTCCAACTGATCTACAACAACCCATGTTTTTGTTGTAGAAGATGTAGCTATAGGAATTGCTTTGATAGGGAGTGCTTCCAAAGGGACAACAACGATTTTGGCCAAAGGAGTTATTGTCCTTGGCCAAAGGATCTTCTGTGGCTGGTAACTTCCACTGTTTCCTTAATGCTGCTATGTTTGTATTCTCTTTCCTCATGAGCTCTTCTATAGCATCGATATTTGTAGGATCATAACCTAATTTGATCACCAAGTCCTCCAAAGCTTTGATCCTTGTGTCTTTTGCAAGTGCAGAGACCTTCTCCATCTTCAATTGTGATTGAACATTGGCCAATGTAACTTGCAATTTAGACAAACTCATAGCAGGGTTAGTGAGAGTAGATGAAATCATCTGCCCAGTCTACTTGTGCATCTCCATTTGGTCAATGGGATGTATGCCTTTCACATCAAATTCAAATGATGTCTTCTTGTAGTCTGATGCTACATTGGGTTGGGTAATCTGTGCTTGGAGGAATGCCATTTTCATTTTACCTTTCTCTGAATCAAAGGCTGACAACAACCTGCTTTGAGAACTGGAAGTTTGCTTCTAGAACTGAGTGTATGTGTTGATCTTCGAGGCCTCATTCCTCACTTTTATCTCCTTGAAAATGTCAAATATACTATTTTCTGTCTCCCCTATGGTAGATGTGCTAGTCTGCATACTCTGTTGTTGATCTCGTGAAGCTGTGGAGGTAGTGGGAGAAAGGGTAGTCTGATCACCCACTAATGAGGAAAAAATTGGTTCTTTAGTAGTGATAATGTTCTCTTTCTCTGAATCTTTGTGTAGGCCTAGTTTAGAATGCAGCTTGGCCTTCTTTTTGTACATGATTTTAAAGCCTTCACTAGAAATCTCAGTCAGTGAAGGTGACTTCTTCCCTGCTCCTCTTTGTTGTTTTCTCCTTTGCGATAAGAGTCTGTACTGTTGGAGATGACACCAACTTTTCCTCTGCCTCTTGTAGGATGTTCTTAGTCCATTCTAACTGGTTTTTATACTTTTCAATCTCTGGTCTGGTTGTGTGGAAATAAGCAGTAGACTTATTCTCTACCCTCAACTTCGAAATGAACCCCGATGGATTATATGACCAGGTGAAACTAAGGCTGAAATGCATCTCTTTCAATAGTTTATTTGCCTCTTTCCCTGCTACCTTGTTCTTGCAAATGAAAGGCCCTATTTGAGTTTTGATTTTGAATTGGGATTTCTTCTCGGTAGCTACAAAGAGGATCTCATCCATATTGAGCATTTTCCTGATGTATTCTAGATAAAAAATCCTCATTTGGAGGAATTTTGGCAGCTTGTAAGGGGCAAGCTCACACCAAAATACCCTCAGCTCTATGTAATTCTGATAAAGGTACCAATCCCCTATCTGGACTTGGTCTAATAGCTGCAAAAATTTCCTAATTTCTTCACTAATCCTTGGCTCTGTCCTTTTTCTTAGGAGACTGTGTGCTAGATGTACAAACATCTCTATGAACTTCTTGTATGAAAATTCCTTTTGTTCCTTCATTACTAGCGTAGTCTAGAAGATGACTGACTGTTGATTTCCTTCTACATCCAGTTTTTGTAAGGCAAGCTTGAGGTTGTCTCCCTGAAAATATAAAAACATATAAAATAACACAAAAGCATATTTGAATACTTCCTTAGTCTGGAATTTGATAAATTTCTCATGGATAGAATCTGCAAGAAATTGGTTGAAGTTAAACAAGATGGAAGGCTTGGAATTTGTAGAGAAAATGGAAAGAAATCCTATAATTTCCTCATCTACCCACTGATATGAGTAATAGCCAAGGAGGTAGGAGATGACTGTGATGATTTTCTTAGCTCTCCCAGGTAAAATAGAGGATAGATAGGGAGGATTTTTCTTGCGTAATGGGGCATCTTTAGTCAAGAAAAGTTCAAGGGTTTTGGCTCTTCTAGGAAAGTCCATCTTCCGATACAATTCAACGAGTGCTTCATGGGAAAAAGGAGTGGAATTCTCTATTGTAGTGGCTTGCATCATTTGGTCTATAGCTTGAGGAGTGATAGTGAACAAAATTTCTCCACTAGGGGCAATAATAGCTCTTTGGTTGGGTAGATATCAAGCATGACACTTCCTAATGAATTTAGGGGTGTTGTGGGTACGGGCAAAGATATAGTGGGGAAAATTTGACTCCCATAGTTGAATATTATCAGATTTATCAATAAACATGTCCTCAAGCCAACAATACATCTCAAAATGATTAAATTCATGGAGAGTTTCATGAATTTTATAGTCTCTGTCTGCCAAAGGGATGTGGTGAAAATCAATGGGAGGGTGGATTGGAGGAATCATAGGTTCTTCTAGTCCTTTGTCTTTTGGAGGCATGATTGGATAAAGTTAAGGACAATGGTGAAATATGGATTACAGGTTCTTATTCATCTATTATGCTTCGACATCCGCTTGCTTGATACTCTTGATCTCATATAACCCAATCCGCAACGAAACAGTGGGCCAAGGTTCCTTCTTCTTCTGATGCAGTCTAGCTTTCAATCTTGCTGAGATGTGATATGCTACTTCCTGCATGACAAGTACATCCAAGGAAAAATTTAGCAGAACATGCGAAGGCTTCCTCGCATTGGACATTTGGATGAAAGTGTCGGATGGTGAGGCATACCAATCTGCAATGCCTATCAATGCCTCCATTTCTTCCTTTGACAAGCGGGGTGGATCCTGTTTGAATATCATCTTGTACACTGGGGTGACAAAATGATCGGGCAGTCATGTGATTAATCCTTTGAAGATGCATTCAGACAACAACTTGGAATATGTGTTTACAACAGTCTTCGTCGATGACCATGCCCACTCGAAGCCCGGGAAATCCTTTCGGGCAGAGACTGCATATAAGATGTAGGTGGACATGTAAATATCTGTATGCATGCCTTCGGGTGACTGTAGATCCTTATTTACTTGCTCCTTCAGCTGATTAGCTAGTATGCTAGACTAGTTACATGGTTTTTTTTCTCTTTCTAGTTGGTCTAGTGTGATCACCCAACTTTGTGGAAAGGTTTCAATGCTTGCTTGGCCATATAGTCGACATGAAAATATGACCAAGTATTGGTACGCCTTCCTCAGTATCTTCATCTTGTAGATCTGGTTGGGTGTCATCTTGAATCGAGCTGGCTCCTTTACCCAGTCCTCAAAAATGTCTCTGGAGTTAGCACTGTTGTTGGGTAAGCTGAATGGAGTCTTCACAACAGTCACGGGATTTGACATTTGATACATCTCATCATAATCTTGTGCCTTGTTGGTCGCAAGCCTCATACCACTGGCACTGCTCAGGGTCATAATCTCAAGATCAGTGTGAGAGACGATCCAATGTATCATGTCTGCACATGGGAACGTGGGGTATCTGCATGCTATCCAGGAGAAGAAAGACTTGTGAATGTTCACATACACCTGATGGTCTTCAAGGTCTTCCCCAAAAGTGTCTGTAAATGTTTCATTGACCTCTTACCACTTTAGTTTGATGTCCTTGTCTAGATACAACTTTGTATCTTCATAGATCAATAGACTAGAGGACACTCACTCAACTGCAGCTCCAACTGCAATTCCATAAATTTCTTATGATCCTATTCTCTTGGAAGCCATTGAGATAGATGAACACCTGAAAGATCTAGAAACAAGCAACATGCATGGCAAGAAATCTATCAACAAAAACAAAGCAAATTCGGGGAATGACACAACACATACCTGGGAAACTGATGAGCAAGATTGCACAATTTATTCTCAGAGGCTAGGTGACTGGCTACCAAAACTGCACAAAAGGCAGTCTGGGTTGTCTGGGAGGCAAGACTGGATGTTGGATCTGCGCAATGCGCAATCCATACTGGTTGCTGGCTACTAGGATTGCACAATGCTCAATTCCAGTCGGGAGTGACTGCAGGCTGAGTGACTGCATTGCACAATTTTTTGGGCCAGCAGTCACTGTCCCTAAAAAATGTGCAAAAAGTCCTAGAGGATAGTGCTGGGTGAATGGCTTTTTTGGGAGGAAGGAAGCTTCCTTCCCCAGATTGTGCAATGTTGTCTGAGTGAAGGCAGAAACTGGGCCAAGATTGGCCCGACTCGCCGATGGGAAACTGAAAGAAAATAATACAGTGAATGCATAGCGACACTAAGTGATAGCATAAATGATTAACAATGCATGCAAACATAAATGAAAGATTCATAAAACAGATCAACATGCATGTGGGTGAAGCGATTTGTTGGATTGACGAACGTTCGTGCAAAACAGTTTCATGCATGCGACATCAGTGAGATAGCAACTAAAACTGAAATAGAGCTACAACAAGATAGTATACATGTAAACAACAATAAGAATTCAAAGAAATCAAGCAAACAAAAATTACACAAGCGAATACACAAAAAGCGACAGAAATTCTGAAAAAGACAAGTTGAGGCCACTTGTGAATAACTTAACTGAATGTGTCAAAGAGTCATGGATGTGCTGTGGGATGTTAGAACTCCAAGATCAATGTGAAAGAATGAGATTTGATGCATTGAATAAATAAGTTTGGATGCATGACGCGTATGACACAATCTGGGAAAAAACGACATTTGGAGGGAAGTTTCTAAAACAACTTTGCATGTAACCCCTGACTGTTAAAAATAGCTCCCTGAATCATGGGATGCCTTTTGCATGTTTCCTTTTGCTATTCCAGGAAAAATAAAGTCATGCATGGATGCAAGTCAAGTTTCCTTAGTCCCTAGTGGAAGTGGTCAACTAGACTGCTCATGCATGCAGCTGCTCAACTGCTTGAGAAAAATGTGCATTTCTTGTTGGGAGATTGGTTGATTGCCCAGGAGGTTTGCACAATTTCTGGGTAGAGCAACTGATTGATGCTCAGATTTGCGCAAATTCTGGGTTGAGCAGCCGTGCTAGGGAAAATTGCGCAATTCCCGCTGGGAGTGTTGACTAATAGAATTGCGCAATCTTGGAGCCTAACAGGTTGCTAGGCAGGATTGTGCAATTTCTGGAGGGAAGGCTGGTTGCCCTCTAGAAATGTGCAATTTCTTTAGGAAGCTTCTTAGCCTGCAGCTGGACCAAGTTTGGGTGAACAACCTGTGAGGGAAATGGATCAAGCTATGATCAACAAGCTGTCTTTATGCAAGCAAAAAATTGAACCTTGTGTACTTGACGAAGCAAGAGAAGATGATATGAAAGGTTGGTAGGGAGGCTGCAAAACAAGGCTAACGAAAAAGTTTGGAGGGTGGTTGTATCTACTACAAAACTTGGCAACGCATTGGTAGAACTCCAATTCTCTAGATGGACATTGTTCATGAAAATCAAGTCTAACACCCCTTGAAGTATTGTTTAGTTCTTAGCTCATCTTGGTTTCACACTAGCTTGATTGTAAGATGTAGTATCTACCAAGCCCTTAGTTGATTGACACACATTCCAAATCAAGGAAACACAGTTGTTTCGATTGGGGTTGAGGGGTATATAGTCATCAGAGTCTTAGTTTCATCTCTGGTGTTGCTCCACTGTGAGCAGACCTGGACAATACCTCGGTAGATTCAATAGGAACACAAGCATGGCTTCACTGCCAATGAGCCTGGTTAGTACCCCGATGGAGTTACTTGAATCACGTACCTATGCAGGAAGCCTTTCTCTTCTTTTTCCTTATTCATATTTCATTTTGAATTTTTTGAATTTTTTTCATTTTTCATTTTCAACTGTGCATAGCACTTATTCATTTTAGAGGCGGAAGAGGGATCCCAACTTATTAAGAGTAGAAGAGGATGTTCTAGTAGAGAATTAGTCTATTGTATCTCTAATGTGCCTATTAAGGTTTCCCCCCTCACCTCACTCTACTTGACTGAGCTGACACGGGTTAACCCAAAAAAAACCGACTAGAGAAGGTGACACTAGTTAGCGTGCAAGCATTGTGTTTTCACCAAGGTTCACTTTGAACAGTATGTATTTTCCTTTGACGTATCATGGGATAAAAGTAACAAACCCTTCATATAGAGCTAAGATGATAGATAACCAAGTAGTGATAGTTGTACAAGCCCTCCTGTACTTCACCCAAATCATTTCAAGAGTCATACATGGTTTCATGCAAAACTAACCAATGAACAAAACGAGTGAACTAAATGAAACAATTGAACTAACAAACAACAAATCAAAGCAAGAGTAGAAGAAAAAGTGAAGGAAAAATGAGTAAGCAAACAAGCAAGCAAACAAACAAACAAACAAAACAAGCATGCAAGCAAAGTAATTGAAAGCAAACACTACTCCTACTCCTACACTAATGGTACATGGGCTTGATCACGTGAAGTGATATTTCCAATGCAGCCACTGACGCATTGGTTGACCCATGTTGGTGAAGTCTTCATTCGTGAGCAACCTAGTTGTGTGAACCTGTTGAAAATGCAACAAGATGATGGAGCTTAGTGGAAAGGAGTCGCCTTCACTAAGTGGGCCCGCAGGTAAATTATGGCGCAAAGTCTATTTTTAGACTATGTTTATTTTTAGACATATGGATCATGGTCTATGAGTTGCAGGATGTTGTTTATGGATGATTGGTCATGTTGGGAAAAATATATG
>APFE030713124.1:0-12620 GCA_000404065.3 Pinus taeda
AGTGGATGGAATAACGGCCGAATCCTTTAGAGTCGGGTGGCTTACGCACACGTCTCAGCATTGGCTGCGGAGATCATGGTGGAGAAGAGACGTAGTATAATAGGTCACTTTTTCCTCGTACGGCCAATAAATGAAAGCGAAGTCCCATTTTTGAATTTGAATTAATTGATTCCTATTTAGAATTCTCCTCCTCAGGCATGCGGAATTACATCACCGCTGTTCATTTAATTAAAAACTCTGTTTTTTTCACGCGGCACTCAAAAATACGCTCCGAAGAACCGCAAATTTCTCCCAGACCGCCACAAATTTCCTCAAACGGTTTCTGGGTTATCTAATGGACCCACCTGGAAAAAAAACTCATGTTTTATTTTCTTGAAATTTGTCTCTGTTTGGGCAAATAGAGCGTTTTAAATTTGATGTTTTTCAGCTATTACGCATTTTTAGATCAATTGTTCTGTATTTTTATGAATTGCTGCATTCAGCTTCTTTTTTATTTTTGTTTGATTTGCAATTTGGAACACAGGAAATAGAAATTGAAGGGTGCTAGAATTTTCAAGGACATCCTGAACAAGTATTTTTCTCTTGGTTATATGTTTTTGCTTCCTGGCCCGTGCTCCCTGCTCTTTGTATAAATATGTTGTAATGAACCTCCGCTCTATTGATATCGCATATGATATGTTCTCTTGAATCAATAGCGTAACACAATATAATCCTATATTATGATCCTTGCATCACATTGGAAAATTATTGATTTACTCATAAATGTTGGCAAGTATCTCCATATAGGTATAGTCTTACTTAGAATGTTTCGGCTGCATACAGGGATAAAAGAATTTCACAAGTTTCAGAGCTTCGGATATTGTGGGAAACCTACTTCTTCAACTGATTTTCTGATTTAGTTCAAGGTAAATTGAACCCCTAACCTCGGTCGAATTCTTTCAATCGGAGAGGAGAAATAATTGAGACGACAAATAGCAGCAATAACAATGCTGATGATACTTCAGCAATGGATGGAATATGGATGAGTGTTTGAAGATTTTTACTAACATTGGCCTACTGCTACTAATTACAAGAGTCGGAAAAACAACTAAAGGAGACGTAATTCTTTTGCAAGTTCGTTTTAAAACCAAATCTTGAACAGGGAAGCAGATTTTCTTGTTAAAGCCACAGTGAAAAGCTAGAATTCAAGATAGCCATAGATTGTTTTTCTCTTTTTTCTTCTCTGAAATTGTAAAATTTTATAAAAAGGGTCAATGATTTTCAATTTCAGGAGCAAATACTTCAAGAAAAACGTGCTAAAAACAGGACTTTGATTGAGGTCTTAGGCTGGTTTTTCATCGATCTGAGCTAGGTGACTAGGATAGGATCCATGTCGAGACAATTCTGGAGATGCCCATGTGGTTGGTTTTTTCATTGGACACTTGTAGCATGGTGTTTGACAAAACGGTTGTGGAATCCTGTGTTGGCTGCAAAAACCTGTGTCAGCTGCGGAATTCTCAGCTAGCTGCGAAATCAGGGCAATTTCCGCAGGTAAGTTGCAAAACCTTATTAAAACAGGATACAGTGTTTTGAAGACCACTACAAAACATAACCAGACAATTTTGGTCAATTTGAACCTATCAAAGCAATTGAGTTTCATTTTTTCATCATTTTTTTTTTTTATTATTGAATCAATTGAAATGTTGAAGTTTATTTTGTCTACTTTTTTTTTCTTTTTTTTTCTTTTTTTACATAATAATTCTTTTTCTGATCCCAGATCACACAAAGTGCAGGAGGAGAGCATACTCAAGATTTTTTTTTTTTTTTTTACTTAACAATCCTTTTTCTGATCCTCCAGATCACACGAAGTGCAGGAGGAGAGCATACTCAAGAAATATTATTTTTTTTTAGATGTAAGAAATAAGGTTTCCTAATTACACTTCCCCGGCAATGGGGCCAAAAATGTCTAGTCAATTTAACATCTTAAATTGCTCTACATAAATTATCAATCCGGGTATCGTAAACAGATGAAGTGTGGTGCACCATATGTGCTTAGTTAACCTTTTTCTTACTTTTGTTTGTTTTTGGATTTTATTCTTTTCTTAATATGTGGTGATGAAAGTGAAGTGTGAAGTGTGTGGAGTATAAATGGTGATGGTTTCTAAACTTGAAAAATGCTCAAAAGAAAGCTTTACAGTAACTGAAAAGAAACCAATTCTTAAGAGAAAACAAAATGCATCAAAAAGCGAACTAATGGCAATGGCCCAGTATCCTTGCTGCTGAATGAAAAGAAAGAAAAAACTTGAAAAACAACTCAAACTTAAAGTAAAGCAACTAACTCACACTACTTGAGCTTTTTAGATCCTTTGCCCCTTGGCTCAATCTACCTTGGGGAAGTAATCATGAGCATAATAAGCAATATGATATTTAACTGTTCAAGAAAGTAAATTGCATAAGGAAACTAATCACACTACTTGAATTCTTCAAATCCTTTACCCCTCAGCTCAATCTACCTTGGGGAAGTAATCAATGAAACAGTCAAGCAATATGAGATATCTAAATGTAAATTGCATAAAAGAAATAAATCACACTACTTGAAGATTCTTCTTAAATCTTCCCTTCAGCTCAATCTACCTTGGGGAAGTAATCATGAACATGTCAAGCAATATGATATCTAAATGTAAAAAGAAATTAATCACACTACTTAGACTCTTTTAGTTATTTACCATTCAGCTCAATCTACTTTATGGAAAGAAACTATGAGTAAGTAATATGACAACTAAATCACACTACAGTTAGTGATCTTTTAATCTCCTGTTGATATAGTCATTTGACCACAGAAAGAAATCATAAATTGTTAAGCAGTATGACATCTAATTAGCAGAAAAAAAAAACAAATAACAACTTGAAAAGGACAATGCTGAATGTAAATTTCAGAAAATAAAGGTTAGCAGGAAGGACAAGATGATCTCATATGCCAAAAGTTATCAAAAAGATGAAAAATTGCCAACCGGTTGAATACACTTGCATGAATTAAAATTGCATGAATGAAAAATCTAATCTATCAAACTTGAAAGTAATCAAATGACATAATGAAATCAAAGCAAATATTTACAAAATGAAATCTACTCTACCTTACATTCTAATATGCTCCATGACATCTACTTCACATCTCCTTCCATATTGAGAACATCAAAGCTTTATTCAAATTCTTCAAAATTACAAAGTACAACAAAGCTCTCCAAAGCTTTCCAAAGCCATCAAGGAAAAACAACAAACTCTCATAAGCTAAGCTTAAGAACTAACAAATGAAGGAGAGAGATCTCCTATTTATACAAAAAGATGAGAGTCATCTCATTAATGATAATCCATGAATCTCTCCCTCTACCTCTAGAGTCCTAATCAAAATAGGAATTGATAAGACACATGTATTTTTAGAGTTACAATACAATTAGGAGATGTGACACATATCCTCATGATCCCATGATTCTTTCCACTCAAATTCGAATTTGGCTTTAGAGTGCCACATAAGGGTCTTCTAGAAGCCTCCTTTCAACCTACACATGTCAACAATCTCAACCCATTGGTTAGGTATAAGCTTATGCACATTATTTCCTAATTTTTAACCACAAATTCACTTAAAAGGCTTAGAATTAATAAAGATTGGAAAAACATAAATGTGGCCCAATGATAATGAAAGTGGGATGAATGTGGTGACATAGTAATGAAATGGAGGTGATATAATGGACATAATAATGAAAGTGTAATGGAAATTAATGACATTTTCAAGACTCAACAGAAATATCTAGACATAAATTTATCCATCTACTCTAGCAGATGCAATAACTGATGTAGAAAAACCGCATAGTAATAAATGAGGAAATAACTATGTTGTATTGGCTACTGTAGGTGTCTTGCTTGTTGTTGACCTTTTGACTCTGATAGTCGGTTGATGGCCGCTTCCCTGATGTGCATTCCTGATGTGTTGTCTTTTGCCACCTGTGCCTGAGCCTGTTTTATCTTTTGGCATGAATCTTCTCCTTAGTTGATTTGATTTTCCCTGATATTACCTTCTAAATGTAATGCAAATAATTTACAAAAAGGAGAACTCAACTTATTTTGGTAAAACCTCCAGCATGCTCTGCCACCACTGATCTATTGGTAATTGATGCTTTCTAAATTTGATTAGTGCCTCATCAACTTTAGTGTACCTATAATAATTTGGCTGGAAATCAAAAAGATGTGCCACCTCATGTTCAATAAAAAACAAACTTTCCAGTTTATCATACAAACTCTGTCCAGAGGGAGGCACTGTTTCTTCTGTGCTACTTGATGATGTTGTAATTTGATTTTGCACATAGGTATTTAACCTATGAGCACACTATTCTTGCTTTAACAACTTCCCACTACTAGTGACCAGGCTAGGTAAACCTTTGCATTGTAACAATGCAAATTTATGTCTAAAGGCTTCTATATCTGCCTGCATTTCCTGGCATTTTCTTTCTACTGTCTGAACAAAATTTCTCATAGTTAGCACCTTCTTGACTCTTAAAATAGTCTCTATCCTATTATGAATGTCCAGAGATGCTAATTGTTCCCTGGTATGAGTGTTCAAAAAATGAATCATTTGATTGGCTTGCTCAGGCTTATTGGCCAATAGCACCCTAGCCTTTTGAGTTTCATATTGAGCCAATCCTATCAACTCTATCTGATAAAAAATAGTTTGTATTGCTATCCACTGATCAGCAATAGCTTGGCCAATCTTATCCCACAAAATAGTCTTTATTTCTGTCAGGGTTCTATGGAGAGTGAGGTCCTTCTCCAAGGCTTTTATCTTATTCTCTAGGGCCTTTACTTCCCTAGTTTTCTCAGCTACAGTCATCTTTGATTTGTCATAACTAACCTCAATTTTGGCTAGTTTTTCCTTGGTTTCCTTCAGTTCTGCCATCTGGATCTCCAAAGGTTTTATCTCTTTCATCATATCCTCCATGCTCAAGCTAGCCTCTTGTAGTGCACTTGGTGTAGCTGCTGCTGAAGTTGAGGTACCTACTGTTGATGTTGGATCAAGGGGAGGTGTTGTTATAGTGACTGCTGGAGGAGGAGCTGTGAGAATTGGAGCTGGCTGAGAGGCCAACTGTTGTTGTTTTCCTTGTAGGGCTTCTTCCAAGGCCTTTTCTGTGTCCAGTAGTCTTTGGTTCATCCTCATTAGTAAGCTGACCACATTCCTTTTGCTGTGCCACCTCTATGGTTTGAGGGTGTATTGTAGCTGGTAGCTTCAATTGTCTTCTCAGAGCCGCTATGTCCTCCTCCTTTTTCCTTATTAAGGTATGTGCGCCTTTGGGATCCTTGGGATCATGTCCCAATTCTATAATGATTTCTTCCAAGGATTTTATTCTATTATCCTTGGCCAATGAGGAGGCTTTCTCCATCTCTAATTGGGAAGAAGTGTTATATAATGAATTTTGTAGCCTATGGGCCATTAGAGCTTTGTCTACCAAGGTGGAGTCTACCATTTCTCCAGCCTATTTGTGCAACTCAATCTGGTCTATTGGATGGATGTCTTTGGAAAGAACTTCCAGATTGGTCCTGATATAATCTGCAGCTGACTATGGCTACTGTACAGTGGGTTTGAAGTGACTAAGAGTCATCTTTCCTGCCTGCATATCATAGGCTGCCATCAGCCTTTGTTGATTGGTAGGAGCCATTCTTAACAATTGATTATAAAGCTGAAGCCCCATTGGTTCATTTCTAGCTTTAATTTCTGTGAATGCTCTCTTGATGTCTGAGCCCTGCTTGCTCTGTTGCTTTGTGGATGTAACCTCCACACCCGGCTGTCTCTCTTGCTCCTGCTGAAAGGAGCTAGTCGATGTTTCCAAAATTGGAGGGATCCGCTGTTCAGAAGTTCTCTCACCCCTAATATTACCTATTGTTTCTTCGGTGAATTCCTCCTCAGAATAGGGGTTTATCCTTTATCTCTTCTCGCCTTGCTGATCTGTAGATGCCCCTGTAGGTGTCTCTTCAGGTTTGATCCTCTTTTTGGCTCTTTCTTCATTGTGAGGGGTTTGTAGTACAGGGATTTCAGCTACCTTTACTTGGGTTGAAGGGCCTTGTTCTTGACTCTTCTCCTGATTTGTAGATGGTTGTTCTGCCATTGTACTCTGCTGCTCTGAATGTTGTATTTCTTTACCTTTCCCTGTAGGTGGAGTGGCTTCTTGAGCCGGCTGTTGTGAAGTTGTAGTAACTGATGTGCTTGCTCCAATATGTTGAGGCTGTGTGAAAGAGACCTATGCAAAATAATCCAAGTCAATTCTATTCTCATAATCTTTCATTTCTTTTTCTAATATTTCTTCTTCAGTAAGTTCTTCAATTAATGTGCCCTTTACCCATTCTTGTTGATTTGCATATTGTTCAATGTGAGGGATTGGCTGGTGTGCATATCTTGAAAGCCTGTTTTTTACTCTTCTATAGCTTATGAAATGTTCAGGGTCATATGGTGCCCAATAAAAGCTTTGTTTCAGCATGAGTTCTTCCCTTAGCATCTTGTCTGCATCACTCCAAGCTTCTTCCCTTTTATTGAAAACAAAAGGACCCAATTGATGTCTAATCTTGAGCTGTGACTTCTTGTTTTTGCCATGGAAATGAGTCAAATCGGCACTACTAAATTGCCTGAAATATTCCAAGGCAAAAAGTCTCATGGGCACATATCTTGGAAGTTTGTAGGGGGGAACTCACAACCATAAATCCTGATCACTGTATGGTTCTGGTAGAAATACCAATCACCAATGTTGTAGCCCCCTGAAAGATGTAGAATTCTTTGCATTTCAGCAGTGAGCCTACCAAGAGGAGTCATCATCAACAGGCAAGTGGCTAGGGAAATGAACATGTCGATAAACTCACAATATGTGTAGGGTGAGAGGTGGACTTCATGGAAAAATGATGTCCAGAAGATGACAGATCTCCTCTCTCCTTTGGAGTCTAGTTTCTTGAGAGGAACTTGGAAGCTATCAGGATGATAGTACATCAGTAAATGGTATATATAAGAGGTATATTTAAACACTCTTTCTCTCTCCAACATCATGAATTTCTCATGGATTTTGTTTTCTATGAAGGTGGCATAGTCATACATGACAGCAGGGGGTTGTCCTGGAGTGAACATGGATATTAGCACAAACACAGTTTCATCCACAAACTCACTGGTTTTGCATCTTAGAATGTAGGATATCATATCTATTAGGAGCTTTCCTGTTTCATTGAATGAGACTTGATGATAAGGTGGAGGATGATCAGCCTGGCACTGTGGTTCCATAAATAACTGACCTACTCTTGCTATTTCTGAGCTAGGCAGTTTTTCACCTTGATCAAGCAGGAGTTTCATTGTGAGAGGAACTAGAGGCTGAGGTGGCTCAAAGTTTAGCATTTCATTTATGGATTGAGGAGTAATGTAGAAAAATATAGATCCATTTGGACTGAGGATTGATCTTTTTGTGGGATCATAGTTTGCATGGAAAAGATGAATGAAGTCAAGTAGCACATTGATTGCAGGGATGTAGTAGATGGGCATGTTGGATTCCCAGATTCTCAGGAAAACAATGTTATTTCTATGGTTGTTTCTGAATTGACAAAAAGTTTGTAGGTGAGACTTGAGACCCATCATGTCCTTAATCTGGAAATCCCTGTCTGCCAGAGGTAACCACTCCAAATCCTTATGTGGTGCATTCAAGGTGGCAATGTTGAGAGCCACTGGAGCCTCCATACTTCAATTGATTGTGTCTTGATTGAAATGTAGGTTTATGAAACAGCAAAAGAGAGAATTCTGAATCGAAGACATTTTGTCAGGATTTTGCAGACTAAATTTTATTTTGTGGTGACCTCATTGGGTAGCATTCATGGTATAAAAGGTGAATTATGCAAACTGCACTGAGGAGGTTAGACAAGACTGTGAAAATAGCCTCCCTTTCAAGTTGTTAAGTGACCCTGACCTTGGGTTTAGAACTCTTTGGGGTAACAGGAATCAGGGCAGTAGATTGAGTTTCCCACAACAAATTACAACATTAGTTTGGAATTCTGGAGGAAACAGGGGAAGAATTCTCCCTTGCAGGTAATTCTACACAATTTCAGAGGCGAAAGGCGGGCTTGAATTGAAGTTTCACAGGTGATTTGTAGAGGTTACAAGCATAATTTGCGGGTTTTCTCCAGTAACAATGGTCGGACGGTAATTTTTTCAGTGCAGAGGTGACAGGCAACAATTATTTTGATTTAAATTTAGCTTTTTGAGGTAATTTTACGAGAGAAATTTGTTAAAATAGGGTTTGAGGATGACTATGGGGTAAATACTTGTTTTATGGGTGCCTGGTGTATGATGAAGTCTGCAGGCCGAGCTGGAGTGATGCACTGTGGAGTTGACTTAGTTGGGTGATGAACTGTGCAGCAGTAGTGGCCAATTCATCGTAAATCACATGCAGGGTTGCACAGTCAACAAACTCGAAATGAACAAAACAATCGCTTTCCCAACTTTTTATAAAAATTTAGACTTTTCGGGGTTTTTGGCGCATTTTGAGGATGATGTCAGCATGACGTAGCTTTTTCCGGTAGTGGAGTACAGAAGGTGACGTGGCTGCTGACATGGCGGACATGGCGACTGGAGGAGCGGTGCGAGTGATGACATGTTTGCTGACGGGGTAGTGACTCGGGCGGAAGGATGAAGGGCGGTATCTGGTTTCCATCAGACTGCCTTTGGTACGGGGGCAGTTTCTGTTAGCACTGGTCCGATGCAATGGGAGTGCGCCAAGTGTCCCTATGTACGACAGAAAAACTGCGGACTGTCAGGTGCTAATGACCTGGCGTCGGGGCGCTCCCAATATCAACGAGGACCGTTGGATGTTGAGCAAGTGATCCGACGGCGGATGGGAAGGTGAGTTGTTGGGGGTTTAACAGAATAGCGTGCGCGATAAATTTTAATTTTTGTAAGGTTCGGTGGGTTTCAAACTTTGGTTTATTTGGTAAATGCGGAGTGGACCTAACATTTCAATTAACGAAAGGTTAACTAATTAGATTTATTGCGTGGGCGAAGAGGGTATGGTTATTTGTTGGACCATAGGTCTAACAAATCCCAGTAGGACACGTGGTGGGCTATCATTGGCCCTAGGTGGACCAATGGTTCCCAAGGAATCTTTAAACTATAGCCATATTAGGCAGGGGTGGGATATATATAGTATTTTGGGGTTTTTTTTGCTTTTAATACATAATAGGTGTAGGGAAACATTAATATAGGAGTTATATACTAAAGTTAGGATGTTAATATGACAAATGATAGGGAAATGCTAAGTTTATAGGGTAAAACTTAGATTTTTTAGGAGATGAAGGGGAAATGAGATGATTATATTTATGCAAGAAATGTGGCTTGTGTTTACCAAGCAAAGACAATTTTTTGCTTAGTATCTCTCAAAAATGAAATGGATTAGGACTATTGAGCAGATCTCAATATCCTTAGGGGATGTTAGTGAAATTTGTGGGGGAAATAAAAGGGGAAGTCAGTCATGCTCCACTTAACTTGTAGCCACTTTGCCATGATGCTTGTGATACTGTTTAAACTGAACATCACTCTACTTTCTGCAACCTCATAATTATCTGCCTACCCAACCTAAAATACCTAACATTTTTTCTTCCTTTGATTGGGTGCATTTGAGCTAGCAAACCCTGCTTTTCCTCTTTTCTTTTGACTTCCCTCCTATCTAAATCTATCCTTATTTCGACCAAGGGCTCAGATTGCGCAGTTGGGCCCTTTAATTCTCTATCTAATCTAGTGATCTGCCAAGCTTGAACTGTTTGAGCAAATCTTATTCTCTATTCTAAAACAAGAAATTTAAACATGATATAGCTAGGGTTAAATTGTCTGGCTATTCATCAACTGTGAGAAAGTCAGTGATTGCACTTCTCTGATTGCATGTTTTAACAAGCCACTTTCCTAGTCTTTCTTTAGGATCCCTTTCTCTTCTCTTTATCCGAATCTTGATTTATTGATAATATGGAACCTTTGCATCATGGAAAGGATGATCATATTTGGTATTTCCATAGTCAATCATAAGAAATGACACCTATTGGTATAGGAACCCAACAGTTAATTCCTTGATCAATTTTTGGAGTAGAAAATTGAAACAAGATCTTGTGATTATATCTCTATGCTAGGGGAGAAAAGGTCTTTGCATATTTTTTGTGGAAGGAAACAATTTGTTTGTAGCATAACGTATGTGGAAAAAGCCTATATTTGTAATGTATTCTCTAGGGAAATTGGCTAAATATCTATAAGAAAGAATGCCAAAATTACTTTGTTAAAAGGAATTGCCAAAATTACTTTGTTAAAAGGACTGAAATATGTGATATATTATATATATATATATATATATATATATATATATAATATATATATTAGATATATATATTATAGATTAAAATATAATATACCTGTGGGAAGTATGAATCCCTGTAGGAAAATCCTTCATCAAGTCGAATTTTCTACAGGTTGAGCAATGTACACGATTGAGTTAGTTGAGGTGTGACTATGGAAGAAGGAAGAAAGTAGGCCTCCATTAAATACCCTAATCAAGCTACTAAAGAAGGATTTTATGAAGGATACCTTGAAGCAATTATGGAATAGCCAAAAAAAAATTGAAGTAGCCCTTGGACCAGTCTTTTGAGTAGTCCTCGAGGAATCATTGGAGAAAACCTGACACAGGTGGAAACAATGTATTAATAAACCTCAACAATCACCCCGCGGTTACCCTTTTTTCCACAACTCTTCCTTTTCTCTTATAACTAGATTTCCTTTTGAAAATGACCAAAACATTTCCTTTCCCTTTATAAACAGAATGTTCGCGATTCACCGGAGATCGCAATCTAAATGAACAGATGGTCCAAATTAAATCGCATCATCACAAGTCACAAATTGCCGATGTAATTCTCTCCCTTTTAAAAAGTTCCGATGTGTTTTATCTTGTCGATCATCATTGTCAATCACTGCTTCCCTCAGTTTAAGGCTTTGTTGCTCCCACTTAGTGCTCCAATGCGATATAGCGGAAATCGCTAATCGCAACTCGTGAAGACTTGGGGTTCGTATTTCACTTAAATAAACTTGCGATGCGATATGTAATTGTTCACAGACCTGACAAAATTACAAAAGTCCTATGTATAACATTTCAAGTCCAGATTGCAGATCCGCTTGGTGTTTTGCACTAATTCTTAGTGTAAATTAGATTTTTTCCTGCAGGACCAAAACCATGTCAATTAACTTCGTCGATCCAATATTGATGATCCAACGGCTAGGATTAAATCGACAACAAATAATGAAGTTTATAGAAAAGGGCACGATTTTGATTAACTCTGTGTTTTTCTATTTCAAAGCATGAAAATAGTGAATCATCACACTATTCGGAATACAAAGAAAATGAAAGCATAACAAGGAATTTCGCAGGCTTGATAACTAATCATATGCACAACATCATTTATTCACAATAAAAGAATTACAAAGTCTCGGCCTTGGCCTGATTACACAAATAAAAGACCTCTGCTTCAAAATACTATCCACACACTACTCTTGCTCTCACTCCACTCTATTCTCTTCTCATTACATTTTTTCCTTCTTTTTATCAATCAAATATCACTCTATTCTATGCCTAACAACTCAATCTCTATTTCTAATCAATCTAACAACAAATCTCTAATTCCTAGCTATACCACACACCTATGCTAACAACTTACCTTTGAACCTAAAATAAGACAATTCCTAATTATTACAATAATGAAATACAACTCATTTCTTGAGAGATCCAACCCTATCAGTAAAACTGACTTTTGACCAATCAGGCCAATGAAATTCAACTTGTTTAGCTACAACATGTGAACAAACTTTCACATTGCTAGCTAAGTCTGAATGCTCTTGCATCAGACTCTTGGGGAAGAAAAGAATCATCCTTCAAATTTTCAGGACTTACTCCATACTTCTGCAATTCTGCTGTTGTAAGAAGAGCTTCGGCGTAAATCACATGAAAGAGACCATTGTCGATGCGTTTCGAACCAACTAGTGTGGTTCATCGTCAGGACAAGTTGAAGAAACAGATCTGGCCTAGCATGTTAAATAGACAGAGTAGAGACTCCAACGGCTACAAAACGGCTATTTTTGACTCTTGGAACAAGGTAAAAATTATATTAATAAATTAAATATTCTCATTATTTTTATAATATTAATATTATTTTATTTCTAGAAATGAGTAAAATTAGGTAAAATGAATAGAATCCCAGGTGATTTATTTAATTAAATTACTTTATGTTATTACTATAGTAATACTAAAGGTTACTTAAATTCCATTTATATTCCCAAAAAATAGGATGTTAGGTTAAAATAAGCATCAATGAATAAAAATATAATTTTAATGGTAATGAGTTGTTAAATTAATAACTAACTATATACAAGAATGTTTATTAAAGGTATGATAATTTGTTTGTAAAATTATATTCCTTACTATTGATGTAATATCCTATTTTATCTGTTTATAAAATTATTCAATTTTCAATTAATAAAATCCATCTTATGAGGTTGGATCGAAAAGTACGAGTGAATGTTTATTAAATTTTAATTAATTTAATGA
>APFE030713126.1:2397-75569 GCA_000404065.3 Pinus taeda
GTGACTCCTTAGACTCCTATATATAGAAAGGAGGTTTTGTCATTTGAATCATCGAAGAATTGTTCATTTGTGTAATGTGAAGGAGTTTGCCCCCTCGAAGAGGTAGAATTCTTAGGCGTTCAACTGTCTTTTTTATCTTTTTGTGAGTTGGTTTCATAATAGTCTTTGCCTTGGTGAGTGTGTTGAATGGGTTGGATTGCATGTGTGCGCTCAAAGACATGCATTTTTCTAGAGCCTTTGCATGCGATCAACAACACTGCTCACCATGTTTGCTCTGTGTCAGCTGTTGGGATGGATCCTTAACTTGTTCTAGTGTAGTTTCATCCACGAGTGCATGTTGCGCCCACTGTTGTCTATGTTCCTGCTGCAACTCATTGGACTGTCTGTGCAAATTCATGTTCTTCCTTAGTTGTTGCTTCAACACATGCAACACCTTCTTGGTCCCATATTCTTCTTTCACATGATCTTCATGTCACGTTGTCACTTCATAGCTTGAGTCTCCAAGTTTGCTTTCATTATCAGTGGATTTGCTTGATATTGCAACTTTGCTCTGCCTCTAAGTTGTCAACAACCTTCCTCTTGCATTTGCTGCATTCACTACGTTCGCTACATTTGGTACGCTGCCTTCAACTGTTGTTCATGATGCTGCTCACTATGATGATGTTTCTTGATGTCTTTGTCCATGACCAACTTGATGTCTTTGTGAGTAGGTAAGCCCATGGACACTTAATTGATTGCATCCCCAAGCGTGCTCTGAATGGTGTCTTTGTCTATGCTCTCTTGGAAACCATTGTACCTATACTGTTGAGAGGCATATGCACACATGTGATACGTGGAGACATGGAAACACTCATAGCAAGCAATTTGTCAGTTGAAAACCAAAATGAACATGGGAACTGACTTGCAACATACCTAGGTGAATGATCATGAAGGTTGCATAATTTCAGCCGGAAGGTCGGGAGACCGACTGCCAATATTGCACAAGGCATAGTCTGGGCTACTGGGAGACCTACTAATTGCTAGAACTGCACAACGAACAATTCAGTGGAGTAGCTGGCTACTAGGATTGCGAAATGAGCAATACTAGCTAGGAAGGACTACTAGCCTAGGGGTAGATTTCTGTAAGGGCCAAGCATCCACTGACCTCCAGAAATGCACAATTCAGCATAGGAGGCGCGTGCTGGGCCAGAATGCACAAATATGTAAAGGAAGGTGAGCCTTCCTTCTCTAGATTGCATAATGCAGCCTTAGTGAAAGCAAAGCCTGGGCCAAGGTTGGCACAACTCACCGATGGGCAATTGAAAGCAAGTAAGTCAATCAATGGATGGCGACACTAAGTGATAGCACAAGTGATTAACAGTGCATGCAAAACATGAATGAAAAATTTGGCAAATAGATCAACATGCATGTGGGTGAGGCAGTTCACCGATTGGGTGAACGTTCATGCAAAATAGTTTCATGCATGCAACAACGTTGATATATCAATGAAAATTGAAATAGAGATAGGACAAGCTAGAATATATGTAAACGATAGCAGGCGTTCAAAGAAATCAAGAAAACAACACTCACACAAGTGAATACACAAAAAGCGATAGAAATGTTGAAAATGACAAGGTAAGGCCACTTACCCATGAATAGTTGAGCCGAATGTGTCGAAAAGTCCTTGATGTACTATGGGATGTTAGAGCTCCAAGATCGATGTGAATGAAGGATTTTTGATGCATCGAATCAATAAGTTTGGCCTCAAGATGTGCATGTTACAAATCTAGGAAAAAGTGACACTTGGAGGGAAGTTTCTAAAACATCTTTGCATGTAACCCTCGGCTGCAAAAAATAGCTCCCTAAATAATGGGATTCCTTTTGCATGTTACCTCTAGCTATTTTTGAAATATCAAGTCATGCATGCATGCGAGTCAAGTTTCCTTGGTCTCAAGTGTAACTGGTCAACCAAACTGTCCATGCATGCCAATGCTCAACTACTTGGGAAAAATGTGCATTCTTGACTCTAAGTTGGGCTTACTGCCCAAGGGGATTGTGCACTTTTTGGTCCCAACAGTTGATTGCTACCTAGATTTGTGCAAATCCTGGGCTGAACTACCTCTTGATGGGAGAAATTGTGCAATTCTTGCTATGAGGGTTGGCTAGAAAGATTACGTAATCTTGGAGCCCAGCAAGCTATGAGAGGGAATTGTGTAATTCCTTGAGGGAAAGGCTAGTTTCCCTCCAAAAATTCACAAATTTCACTAGGAAGCTGCTCAGCCTGTAGCTAGACCAAGTCCGGGTGAGCAGCCTGTGAAGGGAAAAGATCAAACTATGATCGACAAGTTTCCTTTGAGCAAGAAAGACACTGAAGCTTGAGGACTTGACAAAGCAAGGCAAGTTGTTGTGAAGTTTAGTAGGGAGGCTCTAACATAAGCTAAGGAAAAATTTTGGAGGGTGGTTGTAGCCACTACAACACATTTATTATGCAAGAAACTAAAATTCCATTCTATAATCTAACAAGCTATTGCAAAACCATACAAAAAATCATTAATTCTTTTAATCTAATAAATATTCATTCAGGAAATTGAAAAGCCAAACATGAGAAAGTTAATTGTTTCATTTTATTTCAAGGAAAAACCCATGGGCACTTTTTCACATTTGTGGACGTTAACTCACATAGACTTGCCAACATTGATTACAGACAATGACCTAGTAATGAGAACCAATGCAGGGATCAAAAGCACTCAACCAACTCATATCCTAATAGTTTCTTATTAACTTCTGACACAAAATTTCTCTTTGTTTCCACATCTATACTGTTTTGAAAAATATCAAGTCAACTTACTCATAACCTAATAATTTCTTATTAACTTTTGACACATAAGTGCTCTTTATTTCAACATTTATATACTATTTTGAAAATATCAAGTCAACTTAGGGTTTTAGGTTTTCTACTAGTTTTCCATTGAGAAATCCCTATTCCTTATGACCTTCACCTTATGACAATTGTATATAGTAAAAACAATTAATGAGTTTGTTTCCATATCTATATTGTTTTCAAAATATAAAATCAACGTAGGGTTTTAGTTTTTGTACTACATTTCCATTGAGAAAACCTTATTCCTTGCCACCTTGACCTTATGACAATTATATATAGTAAAAGAAATTAATCACTACACTTTTTGAACTCATACTTATTTAGTATTTTTATTATGATTCATTATGAATTTGCTATTTTGCAATTTCATATCAAATAGGGTTGCGAATAGATGAGATAATGAGCTTTGTAGGAAAAAAACTATATCTTATTGAACCAATACTCAATATTTACTAAGATTTGGATTCAAAATACTTGGTCAAAGTAACATATACTAGGTGTCAATCAGGGGAGTTTTATCAAGGTCTGGGATAGGGGAAATCATGGGGTCTTCGTCAGTCATATTTCCCTTTCCTTTCTCTGTTGACATTTTCAATTAAATATGAGTAGGAAAGAACGAGATTACCATAGTGCTTAATTTGTCGAATTGTGCAAAGGGATGGCTGGCACACAACACTTGATAACTTAGATTGCTTTGATCTTAACCTGTACAGACTGAAAGAGCATGGAAGGAAAGAAATGCTAGCTCCTGGGGTGGTTTTATAACTAAATTTCTTGGGGATGGTAATAGGATTGTTACTGTGTAGGAATGAGAGAAATTAATTTGGAAAATGGTCGATTAGTGAGAGGAATTAATGCATAAGGTTTAATTGTTGGTGGATAATTTGAACATTCAATGGTCGAATCAGGTGGAGGGATGATGAAGTGGAAAAGGGGATGTGGTGAAGGTGTGATATGGTGGGCATAAGTGACGAGGAGATGGTGGTTTTCAGGGGGTGGGAGGGGGAAGTGGGGGAGTGGTTTTGGGAGGGGACCCCTCGAAAACATTGTGGTGTTGACACGTTGCTTCAAACGATTTTGTACAAATAACTTTACGGGACCCCCACCCCCCACTCCCTCTGTTAATCATCGATATTGTGAGGGGAAATGAAATTCTCCTCATGCTGTTTATCTGGGGGGAGTCATTATCGTCATTCATTCATGCATGACCATTATTTATAAAATGACAAAAAATAATTTCATGTGGTAAATGTACCATATAAGCTATAGCTTTAAAGGGAGTTGTTGAATGAAAGGGAGGCAAAAAGTCAGTCCGCTGTGGTGTGACCAACTCTTTGACATGCTTGTGATGGTGAAGCTGGTCAGCTGATACCAAGCTTGGTTGTCCATGATGGTGTGCATGTACCTCATGGTGACATCTTGTTGAGGTGAACTCTTGCCTCCATGTTGCAGCCATTGCATTAGTTTGACCTCTTCATCCAACTCATCTTCTAACATGTGCATGGGCTTCTTCGGTACATTTGAACTGGCAGGCAACACACTGATGCATAGTGTCCATGCTAATATTCAAGTGTGTGCTGGTGGTCATGCACATCAACTTACCAAAGTGCATGTTCATCAAAAGTTGGACTTGCTTCTTGTCTTTTCCTTGTTGAGTGTGTCGAATGGGTTGGATCGCATGCATGTGCTCAACGACATGCATGCTACTGGATTCTTTGCATGTGATTAGCAACAATTCTCACCATGTTTTCTCTATGTCAGCTGCTAGGATGGATCCTTAACTTGTATTGGTGCAGTTTCATCCATGAGTGCATGTTGTGCCCATTGTTGCTCTTGTTCTTTCTGCAACTCATTGGATTGTTTGTGCAACTTCATGTTCTTCCTGAGTTGTTGGTTCAACACATGCAACTCCTTCTTGGTCCCATATTCTGCTTTCAGGCAATCTTCATGTCATGCCGTCACTTCATAGCCTGAGTCTCCAAAGTTGTTTTCATTATCAATGGATATGCTTGATCTTGCAACTTTTCTCTGCCTCTAGGTTGTCAACAACCTTCCTTTTGCATTTGTTGTGTTCGGTGCATTCGGTACGCTGCCTTCAGCTGTTGTTCATGATGCTACTCACTATGATGCTGCTGGTTGATGTCCTTTTCCATGAACAACTTGATTTCTTTATCAGTAGGTAAGCCCATGGACACTTGATCAAATGCATCCCCAAGCGTGCTCTGAATAGTGTCTTCATCTCTGCTCTCTTGGAAACCATTGGACCTATACTACTGAGAGGCAAATGAACACTTGTGATACCTGGAGACATGGAAACACTCATAGCAAGCAATCCGTTAGTCGAAAAGAAAAATGAACACGAGAACTGATTGCAACATACCTAGGTGAATGATCATGAAGGTTATATAATTTCAACAGGGAGGTCAGGAGACTGACTGCCAAGACTGCACAAGGCACAGTCTCGACTGTTGGGAGACTTACTAACTGCTAGAACTACGCAATTCATAGTTTAGTCGGGCAGTTGGCTACTGGGATTGTGGAAGGAGAAATCCAAGCTGGGAAGGACTGCTGGCCCAGGGGCAGATTTGTGCAAATTTTTGGGCCAAGCAGCCACTGACCTCCAGAAATGCGCAATTCAGCCCAGGAGGCCAGTGCTAGCCTAGAATGCACAAATATGGAGAGGATGGTGAGCCTTCCTTCTCTAGATTGTGCAATGCAGCCTTGGTGAAGGCAGAGCCCGAGACAAGGTTGGCTCCACTCGCCGACGGGCAACTGAAAGCAAGTAAGTCAATGAATGCATGGTGACACTAAGTAATAGCAGAAGTGATTAACAATGCATGCAAAACATGAATGAATGATTCAGAAAACAAATCAACATGCATGTGGGTGAGGCAGTTCGCCGGTTGGGCAAATATCCATGCAAAATAGTTTCATGCATGTGACAGCAGTGAGATATCAACAAAAATTGAAATAGAGCTAGGCCAAGCTAGAATATATTTAAATGATAGCAGGCATTCAAAGAAACTAAGAAAGCGACACTCATAGAGGCGAATACACAAAAAGTGACAGAAATGCTGAAAAGACAAGTTGAGGCCACTTACTCGTGAATAGCTAAGCCAGATGTGTCGAAGAGTCTTGGATGTGTTATGGGATGTCAAAACTCCAAGATCGATTTGAATGAATGAGAAATGATGCGTTGAATCAATAATTTTGGTCTCAAGATGCGTATGCCACAAATCTAAGAAAAAGCAACACTTGCGGGGGAACTTCTAAAACAACTTTGCATGTAACCCCCTATTGCCAACAATAGCTCCCTAAATCATGGGATGCCTTTTGCATGTTGCCTCTTGCTATTTTGGGAAAATCAAGTCATTCATGCATGCAATTCAAGTTTCCTCGGTCCCCAGTGGAACTAGTCAACTAGATTTTCCATGCATGTCAGTGCTCAACTTCTTGGCAAAAATGCGCATTCCTAACTGTAAGCTGGGCTAACTACCCAAGGGGATTGCACAATTTTTTGCGCCAACAGCTAACTGCTACCCATATTTTCACAAATCCTAGGCTGAATTGCCTGTTGATGGGAAAAATTGAGTAATTCCTACTAGGAGGGTTGGTTGGCAGGATTGCATAATCCTGGAGCCTAGCAAGATATCAGAGGGAATTGTGCAATTCCTGGAGTGAAAGGCTAGTTTCCCTCCAAAAATGATTTCACTGGGAAGCTGCTCAGCCTACAGTTGGACCAAGTTTTGGTGAGCATTCTGTGAAGGGAAAATATCAAACTATGATCGACAGGCTGCCTTTGAGTAAGAAAGACAATGAAGCTTAAGGAATTGACAAAGCAAGGCAAGTTGCTATGAAGGTTGGTTGGGAGGCTCCAAAACAGGCTAAGGAAAAATTTTGGAGGGTGGTTGTAGCCACTACAATACATTTGTTATGAAAGAAAATAAAATTCCATTCTATAATCTAACAAGCTATTCCAAAACCATACAAAAATAATTAATTATTTTAATCTAATAATATTCATTTAGGAAATTGAAAAGCTAGACATGAAAAAGGTAATTGTTTCCTTTTATTTCAAGGAAAAGCCCATGGGCACTTTTTCACATTTTGTGGATGTTAACTCATATAGACTTGCCAACGCTGATTACAGACAATGACCTAGTAAAGACAACCAATGCAGGGATTAAAAGCACTCAACCAACTCATATCCTAATAGTTTCTTATTAACTTCTGATGCAAAAGTTCTCTTTGTTTCCATATCTATACTGTTTTGAAAATATCAAGTCAACTTACTCATAACCTAATAATATCTTATTAACTTCTGACACATAAGTGCTCTTTATTTCAACATCTATATAATATTTTGAAATCAACAAGTCAACTTAGGGTTTTAGCTTTTGTACTACATTTCCATTGAGAAATCCCTATTCCTTACGACCTTCACCTTATGAAAATTGTATATAGAAAAACAATTAATCATTTTGTTTCCATATCTATACTATTTTGAAAATATAAAATCAATGTAGGGTTTTAGTTTTTGTACTACATCTCCATTGAGAAAACCTTGTTCCTTGCCACCTTGACCTTATGACAATTTTATATAGTAAAAGAAATCAATCATTACAATTTGTGAACTCATACTTATTTAGTATTCTTATTATGATTCATTACGCATTTATTATTTTACAATTTCATATCGAATAGAGTTGCGAATAGATGAGATAATGAGCTTTGTAGGAAAACAAACTATATATTATTGAACCAATATTTAATAGTTACTAGGATTTGGATTCAAAATACTTGGTCGAAGTAACTCACAAAGAAGGCCACTAAGAAAGTAAAGGAAAACTTCCCTTGATATAAAAGTGAGGAGAGTGAGAATATAAAAGAGCCTTCAGTATTGGATATGGGTATGGTAGTGCCATCCTCACCAAAGAAAAATTGTAGTTAGGAAAATGGAACATGAAAAACATCTCATTGAGCATGATATTGTGATGAATTTCATGGGTCGAGTTAAATTTCAAATTCTAACTATGACCAAATGTTAAAAGTTGGATATGCCTTAAACTTCTGAGAATTTCTTGTTTGTTGACTTAAGAGAATTTAGGGTACACTTCTATATAATCTCACCTTGGAATATTGACTAATGTAGATTTGAAAAATCGATAGTTCAGTGATCCCCATGTGCACGTCCATCCTTTTACCAATTTTGGCAAGTTCCGTTGTTCATTTCTATAAAAAGGAATAAAAGGAGGATGTAGATTTGTTCTAATACCATGTAGGTGTACACAAACACACCCAAGAATTACACTGCACAATCAACATTTTTACGAAGAGAGAAAATTGAAGAAATGAAAGAAGCTTCCTAGTTGCTTGAAAAATAAACTATACATCATTTTTATCTATAGTAGAAAAATAAGGTTTAAGAAATAACTAGAGTGGGTGGATTCCAAAAAGCCAATTGGAGTAGGCTAGAAATAAAAGGATGAGAAATTAATGAGAATGAAGAATTCAAGACAACTACAAGAGCCATGTACATCAAATATTGAGTCATGCATAATATTTGCAATTTTTTTCATTTTTTGTGAATGAAGATTACCTTTAAAATTTTTGAGTTGTTTCAATTCCATATTAGAAAACCCTAAGAATGAGCTTTTCAAAGATAATCCTGCGATTGATTGTGTTGATTTTGGTAGTTTTAAGGTCTTCATATTTTAAAAACATCTTTCTTGTAAAAGTGCTCTTTTGATTTTATTCTTCTACCTTGATTGTGCACTGATGATTGTGTTACTTACTGTATAGATGACCCTGCCCCATGCTGCAAAAGCTTTAACACAGAAACACTCCCAAATTTTGGAGTAGTTAATGTTTCATTGATAGGTAGCTGGTCTAAGTTAGGTGGATCATGTCGCACTTGCTCGATTCAACTCTGATACAAGAATATTATGGTCGTTATCAAATATATGAGATATATATCTTCCAAGTTACTCCTTTGATTCAAAAATAGGTCCTCGGAACAATGCTAAGCCCTCTAAATGACTATTATTCATGAGTTCCAACATATTGATTGGCACACCATGTTGTTCATTGTAATGTCATTTTCCAAATCCTTCTAAACTCAATATTCCCATCTTCTACTTGAATCCCTTTGTTCTCAAACTTCCTGTCTTGTTTAAGAAAGTCCATGCAGATATATTCATAGAAATTTGGAGTTTCTCCTCCATTGTAGTTTCTTTTGATTGAATTCTGTAGAAAATTTGTGATAGGTTAACCCAATAATGCAATATAAATCAAAGCAGAATACTATAACCTACTTCTACTATCAATTTGTGGAAGCTTAAAGATCGAGCTGAACAATATAGCTAGAAGAAGAATCGATGGCACAATACACATCAAAATACTTTGGGGAAAGCCTCAACTAAAAACCCCACACTGTTGTATTATCATACATGGTGGAAATACATAGGAATTATACAAAGCCTTAGCTCTCACAACTAGCCAGCTCTCAGTAAAATCCTCACAGATGCTCACAAGAAATCTTGGCTTCTCTCCAGCCTTCCTCTCTTCCCTCCAAGCTCCTATTTCCTTGCGTTGTTCCTTGTGGATGATTATCCTATTACCAAGTGGAAAACCAAGCCTTCAAAATTGTGCAATCCTCAAGGATGAATCCTTGACCACATGCATGAGTTTTTTCAATGAGAAAACACATGCAACTGATAGTACACTATCCTTGAACATTAATCTCAACTTGGTCTTTCTCATAATAGAAATGCATGAGTTTTTTATGAGGGAATATTCAGTTAACTGGAGTAGCACTAGTTGAGTGCATTAATGCATCAACTAACTGTTAACTCACCATTAGTTCCTTAAATAGTTTGGAACTAATTTAACTAGACTTAACTTAGTAAACTGAGTTAACTAATTACAACTCAAATATAACTCAATCTTATCTCCCTAACTTAAGGGATAACTCTTGCATGACTTCGGAAAGACTTCTAACTTGAATTTCTTCAACTAATTAATTTAAAATTAATTAATTAATTATTTCCAAGTAGCTGTTAAGACTAAATTCGATTTTAATTCACGATTTAATTCAAGGAAAAATTAAATTGGAATATTCTTGTTTCCATATTTCAACACTCCCTCTCAACAAGAAAGGGATTATCTACCACTCCGATCCTGTCTCTATGGAACTCGAATTTACACTTTGACAATGCCTTTGTCAAAATGTCAACATCTTGCTCCTTTGTCGAAATATACTGTAGCAACATGACCCTCCTCTCTACACAGTCTCTGAGATGATGATATTGAATGTCGATGTGCTTGGACCTATCATGAAATACTGGATTCTCAGATAGTTTGATACAACTTTGATTATCACAATAGATCATAGTTGGATCCATCCTCTGATCAAACAAACCAACTAGGATTTTCCGCATCTAGGTGGCCTCACATGCTTCCTGACTTCCAGCCATGTATTCTACCTCTACCGAGTTGAGTGCAACCGACCTCTATTTCCTGCTATACTAAGAAACTACCGCTAACCCAAGGTTGAAAATCCCTCCTGATGTTCTCTTTTGATCTGATGGACTCCCTGCCCAATCTGCATCAGTGAAGCCCTATAGCTTCACTCCCTTTATCCGTCTATACCATAATAAATACTGAGATGTGCCTCTAAGGTATCTCAATACATGCTTTGTCGCCTTCCAAAACATCTTAGTAGGCTGAACCTTCGCTTGACTCAGCTAGTTCACCACATAGCACAAATCTATTCGTGTGTTCATTAAGTACATCAACGAACCGAAGAGCTACCTATACATAGTAGCCTCTACCACTTCTCTTGAAGTAGCAACCTCCTTCCTCCATTTACCTGCTAGAGGAGTCTGCATGGGCTTGCAGTTTTCCATGTGGAATATCCTGAGTATCTTGTTGGCATAATTGCCCCGAGACACAAACAACACCCCATCCTTCTACAACAATTCCATGCCAAAGAAGTAATGCATGAGACCCATGTCTTTCATCTCGAATTCTCTTGCAAGGTCCTCCTTGTAAGACACGATCAACTGATCATCACCAGTCAATATAAGATCATCAACATAAAGTACGATGATCAACAACTTACCTTTCACCACAATGTGGTATAGGTTCGCATCCGCTTCACTCTTTGTGAAGCCCAACCTGATGAAGTAGTTGTCTATCCTGGTGTACCAAGCACGAGGTGCTTGCTTCAGCCCGTATAACACTCTCTTGAGTTGGCACACATGCAAATCACGATCAAAGGTCTCAAAACCTTCTGGCTAGTCTATGTACACCTCGTCCTCAATCTATCCATTGAGGAATGCAATCTTCACATCCATTTGATGGATCTTCCAACCCATCTGTGTTGATAGTGACAACATAGATCTCATAAATGAGTAGCACATGACAAAAGAAAAAGTCTCATCATAGTCAATCCCCTTGACCCGTGAAAATCCAGAGGAAAAAAATCTTGCCTTATGCTTCTCCACTCTACCATCAAAAACTTTCTTTACCTTGTAAAGCCAACAGGAACTCACAACTGACTTGTTCTCTGGTCTCAGAACCACATCTCGAACACTCTTATGAACTATGGAGTCATACTCCTCCACCATAGAATCAACCCAAATCGGTTGTTGCACTGCTTCCTCAAAGGAAGATGGTTCAGTCTCAACACATTCCCCAATAAGGGCCATGTATCCAGTGTACCTCTCAGGTGACCTCCTTTGTCTACATTGAGAAGACAGTGCTCCCACATTCTCTCTCGCATCCTCCAATAACCTGTCAGCTTCTCTTGTGTGCTTCTGTCCATCTCTGGAAGACTCTACTTGAGTGGATGTCTCCACTCCTAGAACCTCTGCATGTGGCTTCTCCGCATCAGTCTAAGGCTCCTCCTTCTTAGGAACCAACAGTTCCTCCATAGCCTGTATTTGGAGCTCCCTCTCAAGGGAAACTTGCATGGCCTTCTGCTCATCAAACTCGAAATCTTTGTGAACCACTGTCCTCCGACTAGTAGGAAAGTACACCCGATAGTTGTGAGGTGTATCAGTGTACCCCACAAATATCCCTAAATTTGTTGTTGGCTCAAGTTTCCTTCATGCATCCTTTGTCACATGGCAATATACCAATGGGCCAAAGATCCTGAAGTGACCCACATCTAGTCTCTTACCGGAGAAAGCTTCCTCTGGTGTCTTCATCCCAAGTATGTGATGCGGGCTTCTATTTTGAAAATAGCCCACTTTGTTGCATTCCTCAGCCCACAAGTGAAGTGGTAGGCCTTGGTCATGCAGCATTTCCAGTGCTGCCCCTTCAATAGTTTTGTCCTTCCTCTTGGCCACCTCATTCTGCTGTGGGTTATGAGGTGTTGTCAACTCTCATCTAATTCCTTCCACTGTTGTCACTTCTCAAGGCCTTGATCTTCTTCCCTGACTCTTTCTCGACTAAAGCTTTGAACTCATAAAACTTTGTGGAAGTTTGGTCCTTTTTCTACATGAAATAAATCCAGCATTTATGAGAATAATCATCAATGAAAATCATATAGTACCTTTTCTTCGTTGTGGATTCTGTCGATAATGGTCCACCCAAATCAATATGAACTCGCTCTAAGATAGCCTCTGATTGATTGTCTTGATCATGAAAGGAAGACTTGGTGTACTTTCCCAAGGTACAACCTTTGGATGTGTCAACTTGCTTAAGTTTACCTTTGGGAAGTCTTGTAGATAACTGCTGCATTATCTTCAAAGCCCCATGATGCAAATGGCCCAACCGCCTGTACCACAACTTACCAAAGCCTTGGCTTTGCACCAATTCTGCTTTCGCACTCAATGCTGCACAATCATCTACCTCTAGTTTATATAGATTCTTCACCCGAGTCCCTATCCTCTTGGTCTGACTCGTGTCTATGTGTCTTAGGAACGCCTTTCCTTTACTGAAGACAACATCATAGCCTTTGTCCTCCAACATTGTGACCGATACCAAGTGCTTCTTCAATCCAGGCACATACATCACATCTGTCAAGGTGAGAGGAGCTCCATGCTCCTTCTGAAAAGAAACCGTGCCCACTCCTGAAACACTATACCTTCCGTCGTCACCCATCTCTATGCGCATCTTGAGGTCTTTCTCCTCCAAGGCACTAAATAAATTTTTATCACCAGTCATGTGAATGAGGCTCCATTGTCAAGATACCAAACACAACCCATAATCGATGACACCATGCATGCGATGAGGGTAAAGTCCATTTCGAACTGAGAGGCTAATGCCTCACCTTTCGATCCTTCCAAGGATCCCTTCTTGTACTTATCTGATGGGAAATTAGTTGCATAATGTCCCATCTTGTGACAATTAAAGCATCTTACTTTAGACATGTCACCCTTCTTCCCTCCATCAGAAGAATTCAATTTGAAATGGGAAGGCTTCCCCTCCCCTTTCCTTTCCTTACTTGCTTAGGCCAGATTTTCTTCATCATCATTCTTGGATGAAGAACCATCTCATGTGCTCCTCTTGACCTCCTCCTACATAACATCTGACCATAGTTGTTCCCTATCCGATAGTTTCTCCCTTCCATTCATAGAGTCTTGGTTGCTATTCCAACTCTTTGGAAGACCAAGGAGAGCGAGGCTCACCATATCATCATTGGTAGTAGTTATTTCCAAACTGACAAGCTCATATCTGTAGGTGGTGAGCTTGTTTAGATATGAGCAAATAGTATCACCCTTCTCCATCTTGATTCTTCAAAGCTTATCCTTGAGCGCCAATTTCCTCTGGTCGCTATTGTTCTGGTAGAGGTCCTTCAATGTCTTCCACATTGAAAATGGAGTATCCTTCTCATGGGGACTCGAGACAATATGGTCTCAAACTCCCTCAAGGATGATCTGTCTCACCTTCACCAATGGACTTAACTTAGTAAACTGTGTTAACTAATTACAACTCAAATATAACTCAACCTTATCTCCTTAATTTAAGGGATAACTCTTGCATGGCTTCCAAAAGACTTCTACCTTGAATTTCTCCCACTAATTAGTTTAAAATCAATTAATTAATTAATTATTTCCAAGTAGATGTTAAGGCTAAATTTGATTTTTATTCACAATTTAATTCAAGGACAAATTAAATTGGAATATTCTTGTTACCATATTTCAACAAATTCAAGACTTGTGTTGTGGTATGAATTCATTTAGGCGATTAGGTAGTGAAGCTTTCTGAACCTGAAAAAGACAAAAATTGTCACCGTTTTAAATAAATTTAACTATCATATCATATACATTTACAGAATAAGTTTTTTGGTGCCCCCAATTTGGAGAAATAAATTAAACGATGAGCTTTTTGAACCTGAAAAGACAAGAATTGATATCATTTTAAATAAAATTAACTATGATATCATATACATTTATAGAATACATGTTTGGGTGCCGCCAATTTGTAGAAATAAATGAAACATTGACCTTTCAAAAGGGATAGGCATCTTAAAATAGTTGGATGATTGTAATTGTTGGAAATAATACTGAGAGAGGGGGTGAATCAGTATTAGTCAAGTCAATAATATTTTTCTTTTCATACTCAAATTTATATACGCTACTTCCATGTGGGTAACTCGCGTGTACATGCAACTTTGTTTAAGGAAACAACTGAATATCCAACAAACTAATGATTTAGTTAATTCATCATATGTTGATCTTTAATCTGTGCATCAATACTTTATTAAACATTAAATAGTAACCATATGTAGTTAATAACAGAGTGAACCATCATACATAAGAAACACACATGAACACCAAGATTTAAGGTAGAAACCCAATGTGGGTGAAAACCACCTGCTGTTGTCGTCTTTGTCTTCTTTGAATAATAAGAAAATTTGTTTACAACATTGTACTGGTGCAGACTCATACCAATATGCAGGCTTCTACCTGCAGAAGGTTACTGCCTTCTCTCATTCTCCAGCTTCTACTGAAAGGGAGCTACAACCCCCTAGCTCTTGTACTAACTGATATGTTTACTAGTACGTAGGCACTAACCTACAGAAGGCTGCTTCCTTCTCTCTTCCTCCAGGCACCACATTTCATAAATTTTCAGACTGGATGCTCCTAGTACACAACAATACACATGAAGGTCTCATTTCATCTAATATTCATACTGGACCCATTATCAACATTGAAGCTCAAAATCAATCATCACTGCACTACAACCATCAAATACATCTGCATTAACCAATCATTGAAACTCAATCATACATCTCTGAATCACCCATAACTAAATCATTGAAAGCCCATCATCACTGAAGCAAATCACAATCAATAAATCTAAACATTCAATATACTATCATCAAACTGTAGTCACCAGAACACAGAGTAGAACCCTAAATTCTGCAACAACAGTCAGATCCACCTGTAACTTCAAATATCATATTACATCATGTATACGCTACTTAGATGTGTTGAACTATCGTGTATACACACGTTTATCAAATCCAACCAGTGTATATGTCTGTAAATATTAATTCATAATTTTACAGCTATTCTAGACTTCAGTCATACCTAGATCATAACATTTACATAAGAACACATGCGTTAGTATTCAGATCTAGAATAAACATGATCAAACCATACAAACATAGTTCATTTCAAGCCTTAAGATCTCGATCCATCATTAGGTCTTATCCTCCATCAACCGATAAGGTTCCTCCTTGGTTTAGATCAAACAAAGCACCATAAGCTTATAACCTGCATACTAGATCTCACACTTCATTAGATATTCAATTTCTTGTTCACTATGGCCTAATGATCTTCTCCTCCTTTTATAGTTTTAGGCTTTTCTCAATACCATGGACCAAAACCACTTAGGACCAATACCTTGGACCAAATACCTAGGGTCAATACCATGGACCAGATACCTTGGACCAATACCATGGATCAAAATACCATGGACGAAATACCTTAGACCAAAACTTAGTTTTCCAAGATATACACACTTTTCCTTCTGTGAAAGTGCATGTGTACGTTATACGCTCCTTTTGTTCTATTAACCTGCATGCATACACAACTTGGTTAAGGTGAACCTGCGTATACCTTTCTTTATTCATTCTTTGTAGTTTGAATTGTAATTCTTTGCTGTTGTCATGCTGTACCATGATCATTCATCTGAGTGAGTTGCCTTCTGAACTGGTTCCTTGAAACTGCCCTGCATTTCATCACATATGTAAACACTACTATCATGCATTCTGTCACATCTAATATCCTTTCTGTAGATTCATCGAGTTACCATATACAAGTGAGCTATTCTACTACAAGTGGGTTACCATCAAGTACAACACATGCATCAAAATTCCAACAATCTCCCCCTTTGGACTTGATGGCAACCATGTTGGTGTTGATTACTCCAAGCTGTAGAAACTGTTAGAGATAACAAGCAACACTAGAATTCTCTCCCCCTTTGACATCAAGGGAAAAAGGCAAACAATATAATCTCCCCCTTTGATATCAATAACAAAGGGCTGACCAAAATGAAGACTTTCATATCTAAATAGCTAAACATAAATATTGATCATGCTCCCCCTAGGCACATGCTGAATTATCTAATTGAACTCCCCCTCAACACATGCTGAATTCTCTGATTGAACTTCCCTTTGTCTATGCTGAGATGCACTATATCATCCATGCTTCCCCTGAGCACATTGAGAGTCTGCAAATATTTTCCAAAAGAATAACATGACTCTATCACTCAACTATGTGAGTTTGACCTTCCTACCAACGATGACTCATACATACATCAATCTCCCAACCAAGTGGGGATATACTGAATTTGACTCATCTTCCCAACCAAGTGGGGATACACATGACTAAAATATATCAATTATTACATCATCCTTCCCATGCATATTGGGGTTACAAATTACATCATGTGATCAAAAAAGGACTCATCAAAAAGACTACAACAGAGAGAGAAATTATTACATCATGGGTCTTTATATGAACTTTACATCGAATGACATACATGAAATTTATAACAGAGACCAAATATCTAAACAAGACCATGATAGTCATCATCAACTATCATACACCATGTATGATCTCCTCCATAAGCATCTATCAATAACATCCAGACCAGCAACCTGTATATGTCCATCATTAGTTCCCAAGATATGATAGTGTAAATATCATCAACCTGTGACAAAGTATGTCTACATATAGATATCAACTCATCCTCTTGATCTCATCAAGATCAACTTGTTTCATTTCCTTAGTAGAAAGAGCCTTATCATGAATTAACTCAGCATATGTCATATCTCCAAGTAGTAACACAAAATCATTCACACCATATCATGTGTGAAAACACCATAGTCATCACATTATGATCTTTCACATCATCATCAAGAACTGCATGATCTTTCCAAAAGAACCTTCAATATATCAACCATGTAACATCACTAGGGAACATCCCAAATCTGATAAGCATCAACCATGATAATCAACATATGTGAGTATCAACCTATCATCATAAGGTGAGAACTCATCATCATTATGTGATTAAGTAAGCCATGTCTTCGAATATCCATGTCTTCATGCAACCTGCAATAACACCATTCTCTTGGCCAACCAACAATATGAAACTTAAGTAATCATCCATGTATCCATCAAAGAGATATCAATATGTATTTAGCAAACCATGAGCTCATGGTCATTTGTCAAGATTTCTTGATATCATCAAAAACAACAATCCTCAACCATGTGAGGGCTAAGAACTATATGAATCTTGCATCATAACTGCACCATATGAACTTTATGCATCTTTGAAGACACGATGATAGCAGCATAAAAGAAATAAGTGGCTCATCATTAAATAATGAAGTTGTGTACTCAAGCTTTGTACTTCTCCTTGGCATCATCAAAAATTCATTTGAATACCAACTATGCAATCCCAAGTATCATCTAAGATTTTATCATGGGAAACTCATAACCGTAACATAGCAAGATGTATCATTTAGCCATATAATCATCATTGATTAGGTACCAAATAATTCTAAACATAATTCCAACAATGCTTTATTAGAAGCATAACATGTTCCCCCCCTGAACCTGTTCCACCTATTTACTGTCAGATCTGATCATTGCATATATCAATAATAAGTATGAAGGCATCATCATCAATCAGATATACATGAATTTATCAACAACTTGTGAGGATCAAAAACACTTCCAAATAGCATCCACATACTGTAGTCATCTATCATCACAACAGAAAATATAATTGATAATTGTCAGAATCATATCAAATTAGTTTTTTTAGTCTGTCCCACTAAATTTTTCCTCAAACCACATATACGCTATTGTGTAGCGTCTAACTCACATATATACGTGACTTGTCTTCATTAAAATTGCGCATGAGATTTAGAATATTGAAGTTTCATACTTTCGACTTCTATTGAGTCTATCATGTTTGTACATTGTGCCATGCCACATTTTTTTTATTGTACTTCCTTCTTCTTCCATATCTTCGAGAGTGATGATGTTTTCTCCTTTTGGTATGGTGCCCGAAATATTTTTTTCTGCATTCCTTTGATATATGTCCAAACTTATTACATGCATAAAATCTTACATGTTTCATATTTCTTCTATAGCAGTCAATGGCTTTGTGACCAAACATATTGCAAGAAAAACAATATCCCTTAAAGTACCTGGAAGTTGATGATCTTTCTGAGTGATGGTTTTGAACCATTCTACTTCTACATCTCACTGCAACATGTCCAAGATTATGACTTATAAAACATTCAACATTATTCATTTGAGGAAATAACTGACCATCACTTCCATAGTTTGGAGTAAGAGATTTTCTTTGAAGAATTTATTTCCTTGGTTGTTGATGGGATTGACCTCTCATCTCCTTGTTGAGCATTTTAGATTTTGCATTAGAGTTCCTTGCCTTACCTTGTGAGCTAGATTCACCTTCAATAGATTCATGAAAACCAAGATCAATTTTGATGGCAGGAGACCTTTGACTACTGAGAATATCATCCAAAATCTTAGTACTATCTTGAAATCATAAAAGCTTATCCTTTTCTCATAATTTACCTTTTAGGATATTTACCTCAACTTGATATTTCTCTTCCTTTTCAAGATACTATTTCTTCATGATTTCTTCAGCTTTTCTTCCTTATTCCATCTGTTGCCTTAATTCAAGAACTTCGTTTTCTTGCTTTTCAAGAGCTTGGAGTAGTTCTTCATTCTGCTTATTTGATTTTTCAAGATCTTCTTTTAGAGAGAGGATCTTAGCTTCAACACTTTCATAGTAACTGGATCTATCTTTGAGTTCCTCGACTATTGTGCTCCTTTTATTTACTTCATTTCTTAATGATGTCACTTCATCCTGCAGCTTTTGCCATTGATCTTCCTTTTCCTTGTTTCCTTCCTCTGGTTGACCTTTTGATTTGGTAGTTTCTTCTTCGAAGGCACACTCCCTTTTGTCCAATAGATCTTGTTGATCTCTAATTTTGTCTGTGATCCTTTTAAATTCTGCCTCTATTTGATATCTTTCTCTCTCATCCATACGAGCAAATTTAGTTGTTTTGCTATCACTTTCATCATCTTCAAATGGACAAAGAAATGTATCACCAGAGGATAACAAGTTTATAACTAATAGTTCTTTTGTTTGTTCATCTTCATTATGAGGTGATTCTGAATCTGAAGATTTGTTTTAACATAATCCCCAATCGACTCTCCCACTGTCATAGTTCCTTTGAGATGTTTTCTTCTTTAGCTTCTTTCCCAGTGTTCTACGGATCTCCTTCAAGCGATAAAGCTTCTACCAAAGGACCTGATCTGAAACCAATTGTTGGAAATAATACTAAGAGGGGGGGGAGGGGGGTGAATCAATATTAGTCAAGTCAGTAATCTTTTTCTTTTCATACTCAAATTTATATACGCTACTTCCATGTGGGTAACCCGCATGTACATGCAACTGTGTTTAAGGAAACAAGCATATATCCAACAAACTAATGATTCAGTTATTTAATCGTATGTTGATCTTTAATCTGTGCATCAATACTTTTTTAAACATTAAATAGTAACCATATGCAATTAATAATAGAGTGAACCATCACACATAAGCAACAAACATGAACACTAAGATTTAAGGTGGAAACCCAATGTGGGTGAAAACCACCTATTGCTGTCATCTCTATCTTCTTTTAATAATAAGAAAATCTTCTTACAACATTGTACTAGTGCAGACTCATACCAGTATGCAAGCTTCTACTTGCAGAAGGTTACTACCTTCTCTCATTCTCCAGCTTCTACTGGAAGGGAGCTACAACCCCCTAGCTCTTGTACTAGTTGATACGTTTACTAGTACGTAGGTGTTGACCTACAGAAGGTTGCTTCCTTTTCTCTTCCTCTAGGGACCACATTTCATAAATTTTCAAACTAGATGCTCCTAGTACACAATAATACACATGAAGGCCTCGTTTCATCTAATTTTCATACTGGACCCATTATCAACATTGAAGCTCAAAATCAATCATCACTGCACTACAACCATCAAATACATCTGCATTAACCAATCATTGAACCTCAATCATACATCGCTGAATCACCCATAATTGAATCACTGAAAACCCATTGTCACTGAAGGAAATCATAATCAATAAATTTGAACATTCAGTATACTGTCATCAAACTGTAGTCACTAGAACATAGAGCAGAACCCAGAATTCTGCAACAACAGTCAGATCCACTTGTAACTTCAAATATCATATTACATAATGTATATGCTACTTAGATGTGTTGAACTAGCGTGTATACATGCTTTTATCAAAGACAACCAGCGTATATGTCCATAAATATTAATTCATAATTTTGTAGCTATTCCAGACTTCATGTAGGAATTTACAGGGTAAGTTCCTCAGACAGAACACCAAAGGACACCGCTCACAAATAGATCACAGATCAATACACCAGTATTTTTGACGTGGTTAAAACCCTCAAAGAGGGAAACAGTCCATGGCCTGAGCCAACGCGGCCACTTCAGGCAATTTATTAATAAAAGAATGAAAATTTACATAAACTTCTCTCATGAACAGTTAACCTACAAATGAACCTCCATGCTCTTTAATAGAGATCATCGACCAATCAAGTGTTAAGCCACGGATCAAGTGTCGGTAATACCGAGGAGAGAATGAACTGTCGGATCACTACATATCATGACCGTCAGATTGTAAGTTACAAAAGTACATAGTAAAGAAACACACTTAACCTAACTCTATACTAGACCAAGTTATACTTAACTATTTCCTATGTGTCGGATTATCCTAACATCCCCCCTTAAGAACAACTTGGGATAAGATTTAAGGATTTACAAATATGACATAATAGGAGAAGGAAGGAGGCACTAGAGCCTATCCCCCCTTAGTGACAACTTCCTGAACTCCAACCATAAATCGAAATTTAGTAAACTTTGCCTCTGTGAGAGCCTTTGTGAAGATGTCTGCAACTTGATCATCTGTTGAACAATATTGCACTTCAAGAACATGGTTATGAATGAGCTTTTTGATGAAGTGCATGTTTATTTCAATGTGTTTGCTACGTTGATGTTGGACTGGATCTTTGCATAGTTGAATGGCACTTTGATTATCACACCAAAGTGTAGTTGGATGCTGCTGCTGAAAGCCAAACTCTGATAGGATTTGAAGAAGCCACAAGGCTTCCTTACTAGCTTCTACGACACCACAATACTCTACTTCTACTGAAGAAAGAGAAATGGCACCTTGTTTCTTGCAAGCCCATGTAATAGGTCCTGAACCAAGAGTGAACACATAACTGGCAGTAGACTTCCGATCATCAGGGTCACCAGCCCAATCGAAATCAGTGAAACTAACCAATAGAGGAGATGCTTCGGCACTGTAATGAATTCCAAACTGAACTATACCTCGAACATAACAAAGTATTCTTTTAGCTGCTTTCGAATGACTTTACGTGGGGTTTGCATAAACCGAGCAACAAGGCCAACATCAAAGGAAAGGTCAGGATGTGTATGGGTTAGATACAAAAGGTTTCCTACAAGTTGACAGTATAAGGTAGCATCGACTTCAGGGTAAGTACAAGTGACTGAAAGTTTGACTCCAGACTGAAAGGGAGAAGGAGCTGGCTTACAGTCTTCCATGTGAAAATGGCATAAAAGATCACAGGCATACTTGGATTGGGAAAGGGAAATACCTTCCTTGGATTGCAAGACTTGAAGACCGAGAAAATATGCAAGTGTCTAAGTCTTTCATTTCAAACTTCTTTTTTAGGCGGACTTACATGTTGATAGGTTGGGTTCACTACCAGTGAGGATAAGATCATCAACATAAAGAACAAGAAGATAAGTGACTTTCCCACTTTTCTTGTGTAGACAGTATGTCAGAATGACACCTAGAAAAGCCATATTCTAAAAGAAAGCTATCCATTTTGGCATACCAAGCCCGAGGAGCTTTCTTGAGACCATAAAGGGATTTCTTAAGCCGACATACAACACTGGAGTTTGTTTGTATAAAGCCAATAGGTTTTTCCATATAGATTTCTTCGTGCAAGTCCCAATGCAAGAAGGCGGATTTAACATCCATCTGATGGACTTCCCTTTTGAAAGAGGAAGCAAGGGAAAGAACAAGGCGGACAGAGTTCATTTTGGGAACAAGGGAGAAGGTTTCAGTATATTCAATGCCTTCAACTTGTGAAAAACCTTAGCAACAAGACGAGCTTTATGTTTATCAACTTTCCCATCTGGTCCATACTTGGTTCTATAAACCCATTTGCATCTAACAGGTTTTCATCCCTTTGGTAGAGGAATAAGATCCCATGTATCGTTTGCCAATAATGAACGATATTCTTCATTCATAGCTGCGTCCCAATTTGGATGACCTGAAGCTTTTGCAAAGGTGTCAGGATCATAATTCACTGAGACTTGAGCCAGTAAAGAAGAGGCTCTTTCGAATTGAGAACTTGTACGACGCTGATCTATAGGATCACCGACAAGATCACCTGCTGCATCCCGAGTAGCACGGACCCATTTTGGAAGTGGAGGAGCTGAAGGAGGATCCTGAGAAGGTGGGGGAGGATTATCATCCTCACTTTCATCATCTGAAGAAGAAATGTGTTCAAAAGTAGAAGAGATAGGAAGAGGTGGCACATCCGCCGGACTAGGCTCGCAGGCCGATTTATTTTCATCAAATTTTACATCTCTTCTAATGATAACATTTTTGGACTTAAATGGAATAAGTCTATAACCTTTTACATCTTCAGAATAACCAACAAAAGTACATTTCTCACTCTTAGGTTCTAAAGCTTTATGCTTTTCATCTGGAATATGGGCCCATGCTTCACTTCCAAAAACACAAAAGTGACTCACATCTAGTTTAATAGAGCTCCATGCTTCTTCTGGAGTGATGTTCTTTAAAGCCTTAGTAGGAGTGCGATTTAGTATGTAATTTGCACAGTTAATTGCTTCTGCCCAATAGTTAAGACTAAGTTCTTTAGATTGAAGCATACAATTAGCCATTTCCTTTAAGGTGCGATTCTTCCTTTCAGCTACACCATTTTGTTGTGGAGTATATGGAACAGTATGTTTCATTTGGATTCCATGCTCAGTGCAAAAGTTGATGAAGTCGTTTTTAACATATTCTCCGCCATTATCTGATCTTAGCTTAAGAATTTGATGTCCAGATTGTTTTTTCAACAAAGGCCTTAAAGGCCAAGAATTTATTAAATACTTCACTCTTGAGTTTTAAGAAATATACCCAAGTGCGTCTGGAGAAATCATCAATGAAAGTTAAAAAATATTTGTAGCCAGAGAAGGAAGCAACTGAAAGTGGACCACATAAATCACTATGCACAAGCTGTAGAGGGGCCGAGGCGTGCCAAGAGGCACGTTTTTCAAAGCTGTCCCGATGATGTTTTCCGAGTACACATCCGGAACAAACACCATCTCTGCAAGATACCATGGGAAGACCTGTCACCATATTTTCTTTACATAGGTTCTGAAGAGAGCGATAGTTTAAGTGACCAAATCGCTCATGCCAAAGTTTGCTCACTTCATCATTATGAGCAACAAATACTGAGGGAAGATTTGATGACCCAAAGTTGTGAAACTTATACAACCTTGTGGAATCATCAGCAATGTCAGTGGCTAAAATCTGTCTAGGATCCTTTAGGTCCTTGATTACAACATCGTGAGCTGAAAATTCAACGATTTTACCTTCACCTGAATGAGTTATCTGATATACAGATAGAAGGTTGGAGGATAAGGTTGGAACACATAATACATCATTAAATTGACCATTGTCTATATGAACAGTTCCAGTCCCTACAACACTAAGAGATCTATTATCACCAACATATATATTTTTGGTGTTACAATCATTTAAAGAAGAAAACATGGCTTTGTTTTTGGCCATGTGATAAGAAGCTCTAGAATCAGTGAGCCATTCATGAGAATGAGAGGAAGAAGATACATTTAGTGCATAGCCAGACGAGATGCTTGACAACCACATGCAGAAAGTGCCATTCCTGAAGATGAATTTGAAGAGTGCTCCAAATGGATGTTATGCTTCTTCATTGCTGCTTCCAAGGCTTCCATCTTCTTAAAGCATGTAGATTCTAAGTGGCCATCTCGATTACAAAAGTTGCAATGTCTATCAGTCTTCTTCCCTTTGTTTTTATTTGCTTTATCATTATGGTGAAATGATTTTTCATTTTGAGGCTGAAATTACTTAGGACCCTTGTTTGGTTTAGGACCATTCTTTTTAGGATACGACTTCTTAGGATTCTTTGAGTTTGGTTGCTGCTGGGCGGTTAATGCTTTCTTAGAAGAGTTTCCAAGGTTAAGAAGACCAAGGTGTAAGAGTTTTTATTGTTCTCTTATTAAAGAATCACAAAGAGCATCAAAGGAAGGGGGCTTGTAGTCATGTCCTTGAGAAATGAAGGCTTCTCTTGTAGAATGGAAGGTGGAAACAAACACAGAGTAGGTTGGTCCCAACTTGGTAAGAATGCAATAGATAAGGGCACTATCTTCATTCCTAACCTTAACACCTTCCAAGAGAAGTCTAATGGTCTTGAACTTGGACAAGAAATCTTCAATGCAAGAAAAATTATTGGGGTCCAATGTAAGCAACTCATTTCAAGTTGATGGGCTCTAAGTTCATTTTTGATTCCAAAATTTTTAGTAAGCTGCTCCATTGCTTTATCAGGAGTATCAATTTCTGCAATATGGAATCTAATATCAGGAGAGATAGACATCCCTATCAACCCACGTGCTTGATCTTGTCTATTTTCCCATTTAGCTGCTTTATCTTCATCTTTCAGTTTGGTTTCTTGGCCTGAGGCTATTCTGTAAAGACCTTTACTTCTAAGTAAATCCACAATGTAGGACCACCATTGGAAGTAGTTGGTGCTGTCAAGAATAACTTGGCATGCACTTTTCATTTTAACAAAAATTGAAGCTATATATGTTGAAACTAAGTGTTCCAATGGAAAGATCTCAAAAAATTAGGCTAGTTAAAAAAAAAATGGCTCTGAAAATGGCTTCTGGATGAAGAAGTTATGGCTTTTTGAAAAACAGTTGATGAACGACGAAGTGCGGGAATGTGCGGAAATGAAAAAAAACGCCCCATTTTTCAACAAAAAGGAGATTTGAACCCAAGATCTCTACTCTCATAAATTAGCTTTGAAGCAAGTGAACTATACAAAAAGTTAGAGAGAGAGAGAAGGGGGGGGGGGCTTTGTTTTCTTTTGGTCACTGAGGCTTTGGATTGCGTGCTTGCTTGAGAAAGCTCTTTTTCTTCCTACAAAACAAAAACACAAAACCCAACATAGACATACAAAAAAAACAAGCCTTATGGCTTAAAGTTAGCTTTACCCGGAAACTAAATATTTTCCTCAATGTTTCTGATTTTCCGAGATCACACTAAGGTGCAGGGAAAAGAGCATACATATGAGAAAAATCCTTCCTTTCTATTTCTGATTTGCCCAGATCGAATAGAGTCGCAGGGCAAAGAGAATATGCAGAAATGAAACGTATAGATCTGGTAATAAAAAAGCGCTAAATAAATCGAAATCGAAATAAACGGAAAGAAAATAACTGTAAACTACAAATAAACACTGTATACCTCCAGATCTTAAAAATGACGTAGCTAGGGCTACCAGAAACCTTTTTGCGTGAAATGAAAGGGGTTCCTCAATGGAACAGATGCTCCTAAAATAATAGAGCACTCCTCTCGGCCCGAAAGCAGTCAGAAAAAACATATCTAGGAGATGGAAGTCGGATGCAGTTGTATAGGCTTCAGATTTGGATCAGCAACAGACGCGGCCCTCAAATAGCTCTGATACCATGTAGGAATTTACAGGGTAAGTTCCTCAGATAGAACACCAAAGGACACTGCTCACAAACAGATCACAGATCAATACACCAGTATTTTTGACGTGGTTAAAACCCTCAAAGAGGGAAACAATCCACGGCCTGAGCCAACGCGACCACTTCAGGCAATTTATTAATAAAGAATAAAAATTTACATAAGCTTCTCTCGTGAACGGTTAACCTACAAATGACCCTACTTGCGCTTTAAATAGAATTCATGGACCAATCAGGTGTTAAGCCACAGATCAAGTGTCGGTAATACCGAGGAGAGAATGAACTGTCAAATCACTACATATCGTGACCATTAGATTGTAAGTTACAAATGTACATAGTAAAGAAACACACTTTACCTAACTCTATACTAGACCAATTTATACTTAACTATTCCTATGTGTCGGAATATCCTAACAGTGAGGTGCAACGTGCATTAAGATAATTAATGTTAAATGTTGTAGGTTCTATTTGAATTCAATCCTATTGCTATGTGTTGAATGACCCTTAGTTTGACTTATATTAACAAAACTGCTCCACAATCATATGCAAAAACATGATGTGAGAATAAAAAATAAATTTAGCCCAAGTTCTTGAGCTTGCGGCCTAATGGGAAATTGCTAAAGGCATATTTTTGAGGACCATTGTCATCCATTTCACTTGTGGTAACTGATAACGAGATGAACTATGGTTTGAATCTCATGCCTAAAAACAATTGTCAGTTTCCAAGCGAGTTACGATTTAAATTCTATGACTGCATTATCTACTTTACATTATAGATTATCTATTAAATACTCTGTTGTGGGGTGGCTTCGAATAGCAAAAAACTTATCTACAATATTCTTTGTGGTCAAGTGCCTTTCAGAAATAATAATTTGAAGGCATAAATATGTACTGATATATTTTTAATAAAATTGTAAAATTAGAAAACATATTGAAGAAGCATACATGGCAGGGCTTTTTATCACCCCTTCTCAAGATAAAGTTTTTAGTAGTAGTACTTTTGTTTTGCAGAGCATTTGGAAGGCTTGTGAGGCTATTAAGGTTTTTCTTTCCTAGAAGGATTAGTTTCTCAAATATGGCATGTCATTTAATGATCACCAGCTGTGGTGGTCCCCTCTTGTGAAGTTTGAGGGCAAGTTGTTGTTTAAGTCTCCCTAGGTCTCAGCCTTAAGACTTTTCAAGAAAGGCATTAACTCATCCAATAAATTCTTTACCAGATGATAAAATCCTAAGGTGTAGATTGCTAGCTCTAACACCCTTTGTTTGAGCCAAAATTTTTGGCCTCCTAGCCATTGCCAACCAAAAAATGGACAGGTTAGGAATTGGAGTAAACTATGTCTCCAAACAATGTATTAGATGGTATGCTATTTTGCAAGAAGAGAAAGAATTTTTTGAGTATGGTCATTTTAAATTAGAGGATGCCAATAAGTTTAGAAGGGAAGTAATGGTTGAAGGGGTTTAGATTCCTTCTTCACCATATATGGACTATCTCCTAATGGCAGAATTGGATCTCTCTAAATAAGATGGAAGAGACAATACACCTACTATGTGGCCATGGACGATCAAGGAAAATGTTGGATGACGAAATTTGGTGAATCAGGAATACCTCTATAACTAAGTTTCATGATATGGGGAAATGGAACCCTAAATTTGAAATGGAAATGTGATGGAAATGTGACCCCTCAAATTAGGAAACAGAGAAATTTTGAGTTTTAACATTATTGTTTAGAATATAGATTCATGATTTAAAAGATACCTTTTTATTTCAGATCCAAAATTCTGGTCACGTAGTTTTTACTCCAAAAGTAATAAGCAATAATATACTTTTTTATTTCTAGAGGCTTCTAGAGATCTCCAAAAAATGTCATTAAAACCTAACTACTAAAATAATTAATATTTAATTACTCTAAAATGAATTTTAGTGGGTTGGGGACCAAAAATAGGACACATAAGCACATTGTATGTTCCAACACACATTGTATAGATGCTAAAACATATCACACAGATGTTGAAACGTAGTTTATAGCACCTAAAACATGTTTCCGCTGGGCTGAAATGTGTTTCCACAATGTGAAATAATAGGCCACACAAGTGCACTGGATGGCCCTACACACGTACAAACATTAACATATATCATATGGATTTTGAAACTTGGTGAATGACCTTTCAACAATGTGAAATGTGTTTCAGCCTGGCATGAAACATGTTTCAACAATGTGAAATGTGTTTCAGCCCCACTAAAATGTATTTTAAACGTGTTTCAGTCGTGTTTTGGAGTTTTTGTACCGAAATGTGGCTGGTATGCAGGGGGTACATTCCTACAACATAGCTCTACAATAATTGTTTTCATCCTGCTAGGTCCATCCTTCCTTCATGAGTCATGACACATTGGACTTGAAAGACATAGAATTGAGTATGCATAGATGGGTTCCAACTCCAAAATTTTCAATCATTTCCAGACACCAAAGTACTGACTTTGAGCATGTCAATAAGTTTCACCAATTTTCACAAAAGACCAATTTTCACCAATTTTCACAAAAGACAAATTTTCACCAATTTTCATTGAAATCATTTTGTATTAAAGCAGCATGCCAAAATCACATCTACAATAATGAGACATCCTGATATATAAGAGTTCAAATTCTGCCTTTATATACAATACACTATAGGGTTATCCAAAAAGGATGTATCAAGCTTATAGTAGCAAAAAGCAAATAACCATTTTCTGGAGTTTGTCAGAGTTCAGCCAACATTTACATTGAGATTTTATATGCTTTGAGTTCAACAAAAAGATTTCAATAGCTCAATACAATAACCCTACAAAATTGAAATTACATAATGTTGTACATATCTAGAGACATGTTCAACCCATCAGACATGTTCAACCCATCATGCACACAACATGTTCTTGGATTAGGAAAGCCCTTTATAGGGTTATGCCCATATTATATCCATGAATACTCATCAGATCGAATATTTTTCATCTTGTCATTGATTGTTGGCACTTTGATTTTTCTATTCACCCGCTATTTCCTATAAAACAAATTGAGAAGAATGTTGTCAAATGTTTTTGGTTAATCCATTATAAAGCAAATTACCAATATAGGTTCACTTAAAATATAAATAGATATTTTCATGCACACAAAATTTCATTCACGAAATCTATAACATTTTCATCAACCAACTTTTCTTACCATAAAGTTTGAAGGCATGTAAGTATATTGTCCATTCTCTGTAGATGGAGCAACTGTAGGTAAATTGTTGACTGGAAGTGCGTAATAGTTGTGTAGTTCTGGGGAAATGGATTGAGGCATGTTGGATGTCATAAATGAACAAGGTATATAGTGCAAGCGGCGATACAATCCAACTGGTTGTACAATAGTGGGCATCACCCTAGGGTGTAGAACCAAAATGTTATGGGTTGAGGTAGGGTGCCCATGAATGAATTTTGTGAAATTAGTGGAAACAACCAGGGGGTTCGATGATCAAACAGGAGAGGTGGACGTGGTGAATCAAATGGAAAAGGAATCAATGAACTCCCCATATTTGGATCCACATTATTCTCATCAAATAAACAAACTTGACAGCTTGAAGTATGAGATGTGAAATCTTCCGCTGTAACAAAAAAAACACATTGTTATGCAATTGCAATGAAGGCGATGAAGATAATGATATTTTGAATTTCACATAAAATGATAAATCAATTGATATTTCCATACTAGTATTTCATAAAATAGAACCTTGTACCCTTCTAGATGTGTGGTCTAGATTGATTTCTTTTGTAGAAAAGATCTCCAATTGGTCATTCATGCTTCTTTTCCTTCCATGATGTCATCCAACCTTTAGAAACTATGGTCCATCTTTTCTTGATTTCAACGCAGGAACACTTTGCCCCATTTTTTTATGGGGATCAAGAAACTATGTCACCTCTTGGTAGTGACCTTGGATGGAGTTACAACATCGAATTTCTTATTATTGTACTCTTGGCTTACATTTTCTACCAATTGATTTAGTGCATATGCCTGCTCCAAAGTTGTGGGTGTTATTTGTAATAAAACCCTCAATTTCTTATGAGTTGATGAAATCACAAGTTTAATTTCCTCATCGATTGTTAGGGCACTATCCGGCCTTACAATGGTTGAATCAGTGGAATGACAAGGTGGAAGGTTCATTTCAATTTTTGGGGTCATTACAAATGATTCATTTAAATCAAGTAAATATCTAGGTCTTTCTGTAATAGACCTAGAGACATTAGGCAAGTAATTGGCCCTCGAAACATTGCTAGTCACTACCATCTCAAATTTTAAAATATGCTTACAAATATTGCCATTTAGGGCCCATTTGCAATTACAAAAATTTACGTTCAACCCTTTATAGATGACATGATACCATGTATCACGAGTCGCCATAGTTTGGCTATGAACCAAATACTCACATTCATTGTTTCCATCAGCCACACAATCTTCATCTGGGATATTCTTTGCTTTGCACTTGCTTAAATTTATTTGTTGCTCAGTTTTTGAAGCTTGGACAAAACTAGCTTTTTTTAGACATTGCATGTGAATGTAATACAAATCAACCTTTTTCAATAATAGATGCAACAATCAATCCACCCTTCTATGGGACGCATTGTTCTTCTCAGAAAGGTACCTTTGCTTTAGATATCGGTGATAAGATTTGATAGCATTATTATTATCCTGGTTGGAATGTGGGAAGTCCCTACATGCTTTTTCCCACATATCTAGAAAAAAAACATATATTAGATGCGAAGAAACAATAGAAAATGGTCCATTACAAAATAAACTGATAAAATGCAACTTTAAGAAACTTATCTCATTTGTTGTTGTCTAACCAGTTGGTTGCAAAATAATCCAAAAAGACAGTTTCTTCTTTCAATTCATCAAAGAAACTTTGAATTTCATGTTGCACATATTCATAATCTTTACACAAATGCATGATTAATCCTACAACATGGAAGATACAGACTTGATTTTCATTTCCCCTGAATTTAGTTCCAACATTTTTCAACCACGCTCTATGGACATGCCATACACACAATAATAGTGCACAGTTTGTGCAAGTCCTGAAATAATATAACATTATAAGAGAATATCCTTGAACATTATTGCTTTTTATCTCTTCTAAAAAGAAAAAACTGGTTCACCTTAATGCCTCGATTTTCACTGCTACATCATTTGTGATGACAACTCGGACATGCCAATCTGGGTTTTCCTTTTTCCCATTTGCAAATAATTGTGACATCCATTTACAAATATCAAGAGTACCATTCCGTGATGATATTAACCATGCCACTAGAATCCCATTGTGATGATCATCAAAAGCCATTATGGTGTATAGTTGATACTGCATTACAATAAGAAAACAAGATTATAAGCATATAAGAGGATGACATTGAAATGAAGTTGAATAAATGAAGTTTTGGTAAATATGTTTACCCCATATTTATTAGTGTTGAAAGTGGAGTCCATTGATAACATGTTGTTGTGTGAGTGTTTCACCATCATTGAAAGCATCCTCTTAGTTTGTATGCCTATGATGAAAAGGATGTTTTTAACAACATCTTGATGTTGGTAGAAGAAGATGTTTTTAACAACATCTTGTTGTTCATAGAAGAGAAAGCTCTTTAGGCACTCACTAACCCAACAATCCACACTCATTGGATCACTTTCATGCCTCACATACTCTAGCCTCTTGATATTATTGTACATGTTTGACACATCCTTTCTTGTCATAAAAGAATCTCAAGGTGCTCCTGTGAAGAACTCACCAGATCCATACCTTAAATCAAAGATAAATTTGTCCCAAATCATCGTAGCATTAAAACCATCAGGAATCAAATCTTCAACAATGGTTCATATATTCTCTATTAAATGCGGCACAAAATTGAATTTCTTGGGCATGTCATTTGCCTCATTTGCATGACAAACCGCATTTTTGTCATCAACAAGTCGGCATTTTGTATATATTAGAACATCATCATTTGGTCTAAGAGCAAGTCATCGCATAATAAAGTGACATTGACAACCAACTTTAATGCTGTGACGCGGAAGACGTTTTTTAGTTGTAGATCCAGGTTCAGCTACATTGCTGGATTGTACATGATTTGGACCATAGGCACACCAATATCTGGTGATCAAGAATTTACCAAAAATTAAATAAAATATTTATGTATGTTTGACATAGTGAACTTAAAATCAAAATTATATATATATATAGAGAGAGAGAGAGAGAGAGAGAGAGAGAGAGAGAGACACACAACATATTATAGATATGTTGAAGAATTTGTCTTCTTGATATCCTTCACATCTTTAATTTGTCTAGTTTTAGAAACAAATTGGGTAGGTGCACTTTCCCTCAATTGCTCTCCACTTATAAAATCCTTAAGTCAACAATATGGAATAATCGCGACTTGGTCTCCTCCTACTTCCATCCATGTCAAATATTCCACTAAAAACTCTGTTATTCCTTCTAGGTCCTCAACCTCCAACTCATTGATCAAGTCCCACTTCTTCATTCCTCAAATCCCTATACAAATGAGGGAACACAAATATTGACTAAACATATGAGCAACAGTTCATGTTATCAATATTGAACACCACTTGAAATGCAATTTTTTGTAGTGTGTACAATTTACACTCAAGACCCAACCAGATATAAACACATTTAGAGCATAATTCCCTATCTCCCCTTCATCTATTCCCACCCATGCACAAAACAATATTATAGACTTTCAGATGCTTCATCTTGGTATAATCAATACATTGCTGAAAGAAACATAACAACATGCAAAATCTGCTGCAAAGAAAATCCAACAACTCCTTGATAAATATGGATCATGACATGGGTTTATATTATGAAGACCCAACCCTATTACTGAAACCTCTGTCTATGTATCTCAATTTAAAATAGAACCCTCAATCTCTTAGCTCCAAGTCATCTACGAAGGTTCCCCATCTCATTGTTCTTTATCCAAATTCTTGAAACAAGAACTTCTTGAACAGGATTCAAGTAGTTTGAGAAATTGCTTTGGTTCACTAATCCTATTTTGTAATTTCACTCAAAAAATAAAAGATAAATGTGAAAGTCTTATGCTTTGAAGTCAAGTAATGTTAGGAATCTAAATGAAATGTTCTATAAGTTCCATAATATTAGTGACTTATATTAGGACTTAAAATTAGCCATACATCTCAAGATTGAGATAGGTGGCAGCTAAGATTGAGGAGAATAGTTATCTTCTCTCAAAGCAACAAAAGGAAAAGACATGAGAGGTCGATCACACCTGAGAAAGGAGCAAGAGAACAATAGAAAGGAAGAATGCATTCAAGAAGAAGAGCGGATCGCTGCAGTGACTAGCAAGCACAACAAATTGTCTATTGTTGTAGCATTCTTTTCCATGTACTGGCCATACTCCTTCAGATTTGTAGGCCATACTTCATCTTTTGTGATTTCTTAAGTGTATTCATTGTTCAGTGATCAAAGAAGAGGAAGAGAAAATTGCTCTTCAGAACAGGCATAAAAGAGCAGCCTAGACTATTCTACCATATGTAGTAGATTAAACTATGAATGTCTAGACATCTTGGATGAGTTTATGATATATGTGACTGTTGTTGCATATATCTCTAGGTTTTTAGTTTTTATCAACCAGGGTTTTCTTTTTAAAAAAACATTGAAAATATTACTATGGGTATGAAAAATAGTTTTACATGCTTTTATGAATTTTGAAGCTTATGATTCTATGAAATTAATGCAGGCAGCAGCAGAAGCAGCCATTGAAGCATTTAAACTGGTGATTGGGGACTTAGTTATGTATTTTTCATCCTTCTAGTAGCTCATATAGTCCACAGTTAAATTGGCAATTTAGAACCCTTTATAGCCATTCATCTCCTCTGGACAAAGTTAAATAGTCCATTGATAGATGGAGACTTGCTCTCTTAACTTGTGTATGTCATATCCACGTGGAGCTTCTTCAAAGTTATAATTCCATCGAATCAAGTGTATTGTTGGCTCTAAATCTTCCACTAATATTTACAATTATTTACTTTCAAATTGGTTTTTCATTATTGGAAGATAAAATATAGAAGTAGATAACTTACTAAATTTGAATTGCACTTACGAATGGCTTATCCCATAACAACTTTCAGATTATCTGTATAAACAACATATAACTAATCTGAGCATTCCCACTTTTATAATGGCGGATGTCATTAATGATGAAGAGAAGTTTAGTACATTATAAATAAGTAAATGAGCTAGCACAACAGGTTAAGACATGGTTGGTGAAAGCCATTAGGCATTTGCATCAGCTAACCTTTCATAAGAGCAGAGTGGAGAGGAGTAGAGTTAGGCATTCCAATTTTCATGAATCTAATAGGGTTATTGGATTTTGCAATAACTAAGCTTTCATAAGGTTGGAGTGAAGAGGAGAAGAGTTGGGCATTCCACTTTTCAATAAAAACAAAGTGGAGAGGAGAAGAGTTAGGCATTAGAGTTTTTACTAACTTGATTATAGACTATCAATCTATAATATTTTCAATTTATTATCAAATTACAATAGCGCTTAATGGGATATTATGTAAAAAAGGCCAATGGCCATATTCTCCCTCCTTACTGACTGACACAACTATTTCTGTGAACAATTTCATGGAAACTCTTCAAGTTAATGTCAGGGTTTGAACCCGGGTCATTTGGCAAGTACCATTCACAACTCATTACTAGGTCACTATCCTGTGGGTAGATGATTACGTCTTGAAGTAAATAGTGGAGCTTAAAAATTAAAGGGCAATGAAATCTCCTAGTACTTCATTCTCTGTTGGAATATTTGATTTTTCCAAGAAGAGAATGTGCATCGAATGCATTCCATGTTCCTCATGCCAAAACATGTCTCCCTTTTATGTTTTTCCTTACCTGGGTTTCCACTTCTTTGTCCATATCAAATTTTTCCACATTCTTCTCTTGAAGGGTTTATGTTAAGATATTACAATCATCTGGATCAATGACACAAGATCTTGGTATAATAGGCACCTTATTAGCAACTGGAGATTCTTTCAAACTAGTATGAATGGGAATAGACAGTGTCTATTTCCAAAATAATGGTGTTCATGATCCTTAAACTGGTTTTGGTATCCCATTTTTGTTCTCACTACGGTTCTCTTTATTCAAGCACCTTCTACCATGATTACTTTACGGCTCTTCATCTTATCCCTCTTTTTGCGGATCGTCTATTTGTGGTTGTTTTCTTGCTATGCTATTTTCTTGCTATGTTGTTTTCTTGACTATATTTTGCACTCTGATCCCTAAATGTAGTTCTTATGTCACAACATAGGACTAAAGCTTTCCCAATCTGGAAGCAGATTCTGTGCTGGGACTCCTTGGGTAATGTCATAGCATCCCTTCCACCAGATGTTTCTGGATGTTGAGCAGATGGCTTGTGAAGAGTTTCACTATGATGGTATTGTCTTCTTTGTATAGACTACAGAGTTAATTTTGTTGATCCTTGACAAAAGCTACTTAGTAGATGTTGCACAAGAACTTTTCTGAGTTTTGAGTTTTACAAACATAACTGTTTGAACCCAAAAAGTAGCTGGCTGCATTTGCTAAAATCCTATGAAAATGGGAAATGTTTTTGTTCCCAAACCCATATCTGCTACCTTTTGAAGTGTATTACTTATGAAGGTGTCAAAATTTTCCTAACTCCACAATATTAGTATGAAAAGTTAGTGTTGCTATAAGATGATGTTTTAATGTCTGATTTCACAGTGGTTTTGACTGATTTCCATTTATCCCACAGTTCCTGGAGTTTCATACTAGAGGGAAAAACAATTGTCTCCTACAATGTCTCCAATTGTGGCTATAATGAAAGGTATCCCTAGCTTGTGTTAAGAAATTATTGTTCCAAAATACCATTTTAAAATATACTTCTAGGAAGACATGACAAGGTTTTCTAGATTGAAATATTATTGTAATGATGCATCTTTTATTATATGTTGTGTTAGTAGAGATGATGGGATTTCTTTAGGTGTTGGTGGGTGGTAGAAGTAAACTTTTTTGCCTTGAATTCATTTCATGCAAACATCAGAAAATTGAGTCCACAACAGTAGAAATTTTAAACTGGCAATAGAGAGTGAACCACTAGGATGCATGTGTATTCCGAAAGATAGGAAAGTCAGTTACATAGATAGGAAACTTAGTTAGAGATCAATGAGGATAATGTTTTGTACATCGTTTATAACATCAACGTTGCAGGTAATTTAGAAATACCCAAGTGAAATGTTTTCGAACTCAGTGTTTTGTTGAATTAAGAAATACCCGAGTGAAATGTTTTTTAACAGAGTTTCATCAGCTTTTTGAGCATTGGGGTGTGTGTGAATTTATGTGGAGCAGAAAGGTTAATGTCAAACAATTGATCTCTTTCCTCACTATTAGATTCAAGGACATTTCCAAAATCTGCAATTCACTCCTGACTATCCTGTTTTTGGATATTTTTGGAATTTCCAAGAATGTTTTTGGAAATGTCTAGAATTTGCAATTCATTCCTGATTATCAAATTCTTGGATATTTTCGGAATTTCCAATGATGTCTTTGGGACATTTTATATTTGGATTGTAGATTTTTAAAATATTTGGGAATCTGGAAAGCAACCAGGTAAATCTTTGCACTTTGATGTTGAGAGACACACTATTTTGCTTTCCGGGTTGTTCATCCTAGATGTTTTTAGAATCTGCATTTAAAAATGTAAATTGTTTGACTTCTCTAGGATATTTCCAGAATCTGCAATTCAAAATGTAAATGGTTTGACTTTGTTGTTGTCCATCCTAGATGTTAGCAGAATCTGCAATCCAAAACATAAATTGTTTATCTTGGTTGCTATCCATTCTGGATGTTCGTAGAATCTGTAGTACAAAACATAAATTGTTTGACTTTGCTGTTGTCCATCCTAGATGCTCCCATAATTTGCAATTCAAAACTTTCGGGTGTTGTCTCATGACCCCAAAATTTTGTCCACACCATGAATTTTTGGACAAAATCTTGTGAGAAAATTTTGGGGAAATCTGTGGGAGTGTTTAAAGCATTTTTTTGATGGTGGAAATGGATTGGCACCATAAAAAAAGGCTTGGAGACAGGCTACTAAATATTGCACTGATATAACTATTATGATGATTGATGTTTGCATTGTCTGCAAGTTTAAAGAAATAAACTAATACCTCTTTGGCCAAATGGGCATAATATAATGCGGCTGACACGCTGACACGCTGCTCTACTACTGAGTTACATGCCCCCTTCAGGAATGACACCCTTAATGGTTCAATTGAAGATATCGATTGCTACCTCTAACCCCTGTTTTGCAAACCAATTTTTGGCTCCAGTTTCCTAGTTTCATTGAGCCCACTTGATTTGATACTGGACTAGGAGTTGAACCCAAAATTTGGCCTTTACCAATGGCCTGCTCTACCACTGAGATGCATGCCCCTTTCATAGTAGGCACCTTTAAAGATTCAATATAAAGGTGTGGATTGCTACCTTTAACACTCCCCCTTAATCCACACTTTGGTTGAGGCCTTATAGCCACCTCAATCCTACCTGCTTTGATACGAGGTTGTTAATTGAACAAATGTCCTACCACCTTGGTTGATAAGATATTCTACCACTAATTTGTAGGCTCCTTTCACTATAGGCACCCTGAAATATTTAGATTAATAGTGTGAATTGTTACTTCCAATGGCCCCCTTAATCCACACTTTAATATAGTCCTCCTAGCCACCTTGAGCCTACCTCCTTTAATATCAGGCTATAAATTGAACACAGGACCTTTCCCTAGCTAGTGTGCTACTCTACCACTAGGATACATAACCTTTTTTATGAGGCACACATTTAACAGTTTTCTTTAAAGTTGTGGATTCCAACCTCTAACACCTTCGCAGCCCAAACTCAAATTTTCATTATCCCCTTTTCTTCAGCAACTGACCCTAGGCATCAATTCACCTTCAAATGCAGACAAATTATGGTCTTAGTAACATCAAAATATAAATAAAGAAGAACCGAGATGGAGTTAATGTTCAAGAAATTTTTGTGTGCAGATCAACGAAAATGACTATGTATCTTAACAGAAAAGTTCTCACTTGAATAAAGAACGAGGATAATAATTATATATGGTTCCAATGTACTAAGGATTTTAAATGTGAGTAGGTCTTTTCTGGGGAAAATTGTGTCAACCATTTTCACCCTACTATAGAGGCATATCCCTGTAATGGGATTTCGTTCCACATTAACAGTCTCCTTCCTACCATACATATACTTATGGGAGGCTGAAAAAACATAATTGATGTTCACAGGATTTGGAGTTCTATTTAACAGATCTTATGAGCATTATACAAAGGTGTTTTATAGCAGCCCTATCCTTCACTGTGATTTATAAACTTATGTTAGGGCTCATTTATCACCTGAAACAAGGGAAACAATGAAACATTGCTCTTGCTTTGTCATTGATCCTATCTATATTTGGAAGCACCTTGAGCTTTAACATATTGATTGTTATGATTTAGGTATGAACAAGAAGATATCAAGAAATATGTCCTCCATATATCAGTATTGGCACATGTGTTTTCGGTACCATCATTGAAACTAGTGTGCACACAAAATTTGGAGCATGGATTGCTCACAACAGATAATGTTATTGATGTAGTACAACTGGCAAGATTATGTGATGCACCAAGCTTGAATTTATTACGCACCTGCCTTATTGTGAAGAGCTTCAAAACTGTAGCAAAGTCAGAGGGATGGAAATATGGTGTTGAAAGCTGATCACCTTGGCAAATAGACCAATTTGTTTTTGCATGCAATTCAACGTTTTCTAAGCGTGGGGTGTTGATAGCATCGACAGTGCTTGTATTATCGGTTGGTTCATACATCAATTATCGATCTAGGTCATGGCATCGCATTTAATTAAAACTTCATTGATATGCACATTAACTAGTGATTGTGAAGAGCTTCAAAACTATAGAAAAGTCAGAGGGATGGAAAGTGATGAGAAAGTCCAATCCTAAGTTGGAGCAAGAGCTTTTAGAATCTGTCATTGAGGTTGATTTTGTGAGTAACTAAACCCCCAAATAGAAGTAGATTTAAATAGATAATAATTAATTAGAGAAGTATTCAACTTATATCTCTGATTAATAGTTTGGGTTTGCATTTTCATGTTAATAGAGAAAACAAGAGAGGCTTCGGAAGATAGAGGAGAAGAGAGGCTGGTGTCATGGGTTTCAAAATAAACCAAGGATAACCTTTTTGGAGAGTACAATTTGCGAAGAGATGAACATCTATTTTTTCTGGGTTTTCAACTGTATGTGCAGAGCTTGCTGTCAAACGATCGACGCTTGGTTTTGTGCAGGAGCTTGTTGTACGAGTACGATTTTGTAGAGGCAATAGTTAGAATAATTCACATTTTCATAGTTTTGAAGGGTTCGAACAGTTCAAGTTTGATAAGCCGAAGACGTTTTTCTAGCATGCTAAATTCATAAATTCAGACGAATTTGCTCTAAGCACAGAGGTTAGTTTATCTTACGCCTGGGGGTGCACAAAATTTGCTCGGATTAAGCACCGTGAGTGGACCTGCGAGGTGGGTGAGCCAGATGCTCGAGAGGGGTTGCAGAGGTAGAGCAGCTTTGACAGAGCACAAATGGAGCAAATGGCTCTTTTGGCGTGAGCGCTGGTTTGAAAATGTGCCAGCATAGCGGGTGCCAGCGCAGAGTTGGTGGGTTCCCCGTTCCTAGAAAAGGCATGATGCGGTGGGTCGTCCTGCTACCAGATAAACGATGGATGCGGGTATGACCAACATGGGCATGCGTGGTAAATGGGGCCTCCATACAGGCATTTAATGCCCTATGGCAGGTTGGTTAGCTCTTTCCAAAATTATCATTGGCATGTATGACCATCCATCCATACCAATGTCACATCAAACTCAAAAAATTCACGTATTTATACTAATCTGAAAAAATATGGTGAGGACAATGTACGGTTCCTTGGTTTAGTGGAAGGCTTTATGTAATCCATACTCTCTCCAATCCTTTGACTAGGGCATTGTGAAACATGCCCTGAGGGGCTGTAATGGATAAAGAGGGCTTCTTTTTGGAAGGACTCGGTCTGAGGGAGGAGTCTTATGCTAAATTGTATGACGAAGACCACGCCAAGACTGGAAATGTGGTGGGTGGATTTCCAACCCACTAGTGAAACGATGTGCCATTGAGATGGAAAAGCATTTGTTACCTTAATCTTTTCCTCTATTTCCAGATCTCAACAAGTGTTCATTAAAACCACTGCATTATTAGTTTTCCTTTGTAGCCCTTTGGATTTCCAAGGTTTATTTGAGCTTGCACAAATCCCTGTTTCCACCCGTACAATATTGAATTATTAAATTTTTACTCTATAGTTGATTTTTTTAGGTTTATCTATTTATTCTAACATATTATGATTATTTTATTATGATTTAAAAACCCAATGAAGTCTGTTCTGTAAGTTCCATTCTATAATGGATTAGGCCACATCCTAACTATGCACATCCTAAAGTGGAGGATGGTTTGAGTTTTCATACTTGTTATTTATCAAAAGTATTTCTTTTTCGATTAAGATTGTTATTATGTCAAATTTATATAAGAATTTGGATTCAATTTTAAAGGCAATGTCATATCTTTTGTTTTTTTCTGAAAAATTGTGATTCTAACATTAAGGTCTATCTTCAACTTTCAACAATGCATTTGTTTGATTTCATTATGGGTGATAGGGTAATGATTAAACTATGGTTCACGTGGCCTTTCTCATGGATGCATTTTCTGTAGGCTTATATTAATAGGAATGGATGAACTAGTGATTATAAGGGCTTACTTGAAGATGGGTTTGGTTAACCAACTCTATTCAAATCGCTAGGATGATCATACATGCTTGTATTTTTTATTTGATTATGGGTGACAGGGTAATGATTAAACTATGGTTCACATGGCCTTTCTCATGGATGTATTTTCTGTATGCTTATATTAATAGGAATGTATGAACTAGTGATTATAAGGGCTTACTAGAAGTTCGGTTTGTTAACCAACCCTATTTAAATAGCTAGGATGCACATACATGCTTGTATTTTTCATTGCAGATGAGATGATGAATTTACATTTGACTATTTGTAATAAATTGCACAATTTGGATGCTAGAATGTTTATCTCCATAAAAAACTGAATGTAGGTTTTCTCAACAGCTTTTTTTCTTTGATTTTATTTTGCAACACTACTCATGATTAGTGAGTCCCTTCAACATTCTGAATTATTTTCATACTCCTAAAGATCAGGCATGCAACAGGAAAGAAGCAAGAGAAACCATAGATCTTCTCTCTTTGCAATGTACGAGACATCTTTGACGAGATTATTAGTTCTCAACCAACAAACTCCTAGTACAGTTTCAACTGGACTATGGTTAGATTTTGAGGATGAACATGGATCTTTAGCTCCAAACAGAGCCAAGGGTGATAGTGCTTCTATCTTTTATTGTCTTTAAGATGAACTAAATACAAAGTTACAACAAAAAAATATACAATTTATCATGATTCCTTTTAATGTGAATTGAGTAAACTTTATTTTAAGTTAAACAACATTGAATTTGAAGTCCGTCATATTTCCATGCAAACATTGCCCAAGAATCTATCATGGAGCCTTAGTTTGCAAGAGTGTTGGGATTAACAAGAGAGTTCACTAAATTTTTGAATGAACTAGATTACACGAAGAAATTTTTTATTATATTGAATTCCTTTGGTAAAAATGTGAGTCAGATTCTCCCAAATCTTCTATAGACTCTTATTCAAGACTCAAGTCCATCGTAGGATTAGGTGTTATTATCTTTTAATTAATCCATATAGCAACCTTCCTCTATTTATTTGTATATTCAAATTGTAATTTGTTTTCTACGCTTCATCATATTATTTTTCGAAGTGTTGGATAGCATGTTCAATTTTATTAGCTTTTTATGTTTGTCTAAAAATCATAAATCACAATACTAACATCAATATTTTTATAATAGATTCTATATGTGATAAGATTTGGTTTGCATAAAACTGATTATCTCACATGTTGGATTTGGACCTTTGTTGGGATTGGACAAATATTTGATGCAACTTTTAAGATGCAAATAGGAAAACCTTTAAGGAGAGAAGACAATTGGAATAGTGTTGTTTTCTAGCACTGAATGAAAATATACCACTATACAATTAAAAAACTCTTAAATACTCAAAGAAACTCTAAATTTGTATCTGCAAAAATATTATTTTAAGGAATCAATAGATATGTATGTAGGGTTGGAATTTGAGTATGATCTAGGTCTGGGTGTGAAGAAGGACCCTTCCAAGACCTTTTACTTTCATGATATGTTAAAGTGTATTTTAAAATAACATTAATGAATACATCTGCATGCGGAAAAGAAGAGGAACATAAGAATCATCCACACATAAAAACATAAGCATTGATAATGGAGTTCGTCCAAGAGGGACTACGTCTCCGGGCCCTAATGTCAAGATGGTGTAGGCTACTGCATTAAGTCCTGCCAATAGAGATGATGTACACAAGAGATGGTGCTGCGATCATACAAGGAAAAATTCCCTCACGCAGGAGTGGCTCTAAGAGATGTTCCACAATTGGAACTCTCAACCAAAAGACTCCTATCAGTATGACACAAAAACATGCATGGTGAGCATCCCCCCAACATGGTGCAAAAGGGATCTCAATAACAAAGTCATGCATGAAAACAACAAGAGTATCCCAACAACATACAACAAGGGATCTAAAAACATAACATGATGATTTATGACAAAAAGTACATTACATAAAAGATTCTGGATCTAATAAAGCAAGGAATGATGACAACATATAATAAACAAGATCCTGTATCAACAACAATCAAGGATCCGTGTAGCATAATGTATAAAGAAGAAATACATGAAAAATAATCACATACCTCAGACCATGAGCCATATGAAGAAGTGGATATTCATATCTTTAGTAAAAACAATCCATGATGAATAACGTTGTTCACATTGTCGATGTGCAGGTAGGGCCTGTTACCAATCTAGACTTTGGCTCCCTTTGCATCGATAATTGTTTGACTTGTCACAATCAGGGGCTTCTAAAACATAAGATATCGATGTGCTGAAGCTTTCCTGGCCATCGATTTCACGCATCGATCGCAAGAAGAAGACTGTTCTAGATTTCTTGGCAATTTAGCTCTCTGGCTATCTAGTTTTATAATGCGCTGGCTGTGTCGCTGCAGTTTTGCGGCTTTCCCTGACCCTCTGGTTCTTTGGCTCACCTTCTGGCGCTACCTCAATCAAGGTCTGAGGCTCTACAACTCTCGGTGCTCTGGCTTTCCAATGCTCTGCTTTCAAGTTTCTCTGAGTAACTCGTGGGCACTGTCCAGCTATCTCTATCTTAGTCTGGCCCTCTCGCTCTGCAGCTCTCTGTCATGCGCAACCTCCTCATTGGCTATCTGGCACTTCAGGCTCTTAGGCTCTTTGACCTTCTCCAGCCTCGGCTCTTTGTCACTCATCATGTTTTATAACACATTTCCATGACAAGGCCACTTAAAATGTGGAGTCTATTAAGTTAGAATAGAAGTCATTTGAACAGAAGGTTCGGTCGGTGCAACAAAATCACTAAAATGGAATTTTTCATTCAAACTAAAAATACATAGAAAACATTGAAAAATCTAATAAATTGAACTTCAAATTTCATCAAATCGGGTCTATAAATCCATCGGGTCTGTGCTATATCAAAATCGCATATCACTTTGTCAATGGCCCTATATATCGAAGGATCATCGATCTGCCGATATGCCTATTAGATCTGGATCATTGATCTGTTTCTTGATCAAATGGTCTAGATTGCATCGCATCGCCCCTTGGTATCTAGGATCGCTGATCTCCTCACCGCCGATTTTCTGATATGCCGATTCCTGATCGCCAATATGCTGATATACCGATCGTCGATATCGCCAAATAAATCTAGACCGTTGATTTGCTTCCCATCCGATGACTGAGATCGCGTTGCATATCGCTATTGCTATGGCCTGGGTTTCTTCACCTTTGGCATCCACCGACGCCAATATTGGCAAATCTTATGTCACTGGTTCTAAAGTCCTAATATCGATGACTGCCTACCTCCAACTCCGATTAATCAGAGATCGTTGATCAGGGGTTCTCGTCCACTTGCCTTAAGTCCACCCCTTTGGACCCTCTGATTGTGATTTTTCTTTTAAAGGCTAAAAACCCTTTTTTAGAGGAAAAGCCTCATTTTTTCAAAGGAACCAAGGCAACTCTTTTCGCAATAACTTCATCATCCAGACTCAGATTGAAGTGTCGTTCACACCTCCACGATCAGGACGACGAGATCTATGCTCTAGTCTTGGGCCAACATCACCCTGAACACTGATTTTTGAGCATTCATAACCCTCTTTGTCCTGTGTATATTTCTAGAGCCACCTGGATCAATCCTCCCCATTGAGGAGCTTTTGGTCCTCCAAAAGCATGAGAAATAATATGTAATTCTCTCTGTACCCTGTCTGCATCACAAGTGTCCTGAAAAGTTCTTGCTGCCATCTCCTTCACCTTTGTTCTTCGGAGCCTTAAGCGACGAACTGATACCTGCTACTTCTGCAACTTGTAGTACATTGTTTTACAAATTACATGCTTGAATGACATGACCAACTAATGACCCAAAACGTCCCATACTTTCCACGAGTTTATAACACATACTTTGTGGTCAAGTTTACAACAAGATGGACACACTATCCCAGCTATCACAACAAGGCCAACCTATTATGGTTGCTTCAATAGGTGATGGAAAACACATCATCATTGCAACACATGATTTACATACATAAGGCCAAACACTATTGGAAACAACTGATAGAAACATAACATCACTTTCAGAGTGTAAAATACGACTCAAAACATGACCAGACATCATCGTTGTTGAACAAGTGATGGAAAACACCTCATCACTTTTACATTTTAAAATGTAACAAAAGATTTACAAAAGAATGACCATGAAATGACAACATGTCTAGAAACCATTTTTCACTTATCAATGTAAATGGGTCACCTTCTTCAGTTGGTTTTGCTTGTCGAACAACTTCTCTTCCTAGTTCACACATCAACACTTTGTATTTAAGGCACTTCTTTGGATGGAGCCTCGAACAAGTGGCTCTTCGATGGCCATTTTTGTCACAATGACTACAGTAGGTTTTATTCCTCCATATCTTCTTAACCTGTTTCTTTTCATGCAGTTAAGAGGATCTTTCATGCCTTATGAGTACTATCATTCTTTTCCAACACTTAGAAAGTGTATGGTTAGGTAAACCACAAAAGGTACATGTTTTTCGATTCCTGGACCTTCATTCATTATTAACAACATGATCATAATCAAAATGAACATTCGAAGATCGAAAATGGTTATACCTTCCCTTGTTGTCTCTGATGTCAGTATGGCAATGAGAGCTTGCCTTAGCTCTCTCCCTGCAATGGAAACTGCCATGGGATGATAGGGATGCTTTCCCATCATACTCTTTCCTCGACAATGTCTCAGACACGTCTAACACTTTCGAGCACTCCCCTTTAGTGTATCTCGAGCCTATAAATCGATGTTCATGCACAACCTCCAAAGGTGAGTGATGCCTTGGTTATTAACACCAAGATCTTTCTCCTCGTGCCTCATCCTTGTAAGGAGCCTCATGTTTTTCCCTGTAATTGGGATCTCCAAATCTCCAACAAACATCATATTATTAGAAGATGAAATCAAAATGAAATCAAAATCTTTTATTTCCTCTTTCGATTTGGAAAGATTTGATGAGGGTTTCTCATCATCTGTTGTTGGTGGTTCGCTAATTGTCGTGGCGCATTCCCCAACTTCTTTCTTGACATACCCAACTCCTGCGTGACGGGGTAATTCCTCTACTTTGATGGGATCAACAATGCCTTGTCCATTAATGCCCATGCCTTTTCCTTCATACCCCATTCTCTTCAATAATTTGGAGCTAATTCCTGTGGTATGATTTTCGAAAACAATGAAATCATTATAAGGAAATATACATGAAGATGGATAACTACTTTTTACTTGGCGTGTGTTATGCTGCAACTTTTCCAAAGCCTCGTCCTTTGCTTGTAGCTGTTGTAGAAATTTTTTTTTCACCTATTTCTCTTCATATAAACACATATTCAATTTATCATTCTTTGTTTGAAGATTATGCTTGTTTTGCTTCAGTTCTTCCATGGCCTCTTCTATGGCTTGCAACTGAAGTTGCAATCGCTCCTTTTCCTCTGTAGAGTTTCATGCATCATTTCCACTCTCTTGGAAGCGTTGAGCATGGTTTTGTACATCACTCTTTCATCCTCTATCATTGTTCACACTGCAATTCACATCAACGAAAAGATCGCTCTGATACCACTTGATCCAGGTCTGAGTGTGAAGAAGGACCCTTCCGAGAACTTTTACTTTCATGATGTGTTAAAGTGCATTTTAAAAGAACATTAATGAATTCATCTGCATGCGGAAAAGAAGAGGAACATAATAATTATCAACACATAAAAACATAAGCGTTGATAACGAAGTTCGTCCAAGAGGGGCTACGTCTCTGGGCCCCGGTGTCAAGATGGTGTAAGCCGTTGCATTAAGTATTGTCAATAAAGATGGTGTACACAAGAGATGGTGTTGCGACCATACACAGAAAAATTCCCTCACATAGGAATGGCTCTAAGAGATGTTCCACAACTAGAACTCTCAATCAAAAGAATCCTATTAGTATGACACAAAAACGTGCATGGTGATCATCCCGCCAACATGGCACAAAAGGGATCTCAATAAAAAAATAATGCATGACGACAAAAAAAGTATCCCAGCAACAGACAACAAAGGATCTCAAAACATAACATGATGAGTTATGACAACAAGTACATCGCATAAAATATTTTGCATCAAATCAAGCAAGGAATCATGACAACATATAATAAACAAGATCATGCATCAACATTAATCAAGGATCTGTGCAACATAATGTATAAATAAGAAATACAAGAACAATAATCATATACCTCACACCACGAGGCATCTAAAGAAGTGGATGTTCATATCTTTATTAAAAACAATCCACGGTGACTAATGTTGTTCACATTGTTGATGCGCAACCAGGGCTTATTACCAATCTAGACTTTGGCTCCCCTTGCATCGATAGTTTTCTGACTTGTCACAATCAGGGGCTTCTGAAACATAAGCTATCAATGTGCTGAAGCTTGCACGACCATCAATTTCACGCATCGATCACAAGAAGAAGATTGTTCAGGACTTCGCGGCAATGTAGCTCTTTGGCTATCTAGTTTTATAGTGTGTTGGATGTGTCGCTGCAGTTTTGTGGCTCTACCTAACCCTTTGGTTCTTTGGCTCACCTTCTCATGCTACCTTGATCAAGATCTAACACTCTACGGCTCTCGGCGCTCCAGCTTTCCAATGCTTTTCTTTCAAGATTCTCTAAGTAACTCGTGGGTACTGTCCATCTATCTTTGTCTTAGTTTGGCACTCTCATTCTTCCCCTCTCTGTTGAGCGCAGCCTCCTCATTGGCTCTCTAGCACTTCACGCTCTCGGGCTCTCTTTCCTTCTCCAGACTAGGCTCTTTGCCACTCATTTTCGTGACAAGGCCACTTAAAATGTGGAGTCTATTAAGTTAGAATAGAAGTTGTTTGAACAGAAGGTTCAACCGGCACAACAAACCACTAAAATGAAACTTTTTCGTTCAAACTAAAAATACAAAAAGACATTGAAAAATCTAATAAACCAAACTTCCAATTTCATCAAATTGGGTCTATAAATCCATCGGGTCTATGCTATATCGAAATCACATATCGCTCTGTCAATCGCCTTGTATATTGGAGGATCGCCGATCTGCCAATCCATTGATCGCTGATATGCCAATTAGATCTAGACCTTTGATTTGTTTCTTGGTCAGATGGTCCAGATTGCATGGCATTGCCCCTTGGTATCTAGGATCGTCGATCTCCCGACTGCCGATTTGTCCATCACCGATTTGCTGATATGTCAATCACCGATCGCCAAGATGCTGATATGCTGATCATCAATTTGTTGGTCACTGATATCACTGATTAAATCTGGGCTGTTGATCTTCTTCTGATCCGATGGCTAAGATTTCATCGCACATCGCTATCGCTACGACCTGGGGTTCTTCGTGTTTTACATCCGTCGACGCTGATATCGACAAATATCATGTCGCTGGGTCTAGAGTCCTGATATCGCCAATTGCCTGCCTTCGACTTTGATTAATGAGAGATCGCTCATCGAGGGTTCCCGTTCGTCTGCCTTAAGTTCACCCCTTTGGACCCTCCAATTGTGATTTGCCTTTTAAAGGCTAAAAACCCATTTTTAGAGGAAAAGCCTCCTTTTTTCAAAGGAACCAAGGCAACTCTTTTCTCGATAACTTTATCATTAGGACGATGAGTTCTATGCTCTGGTCTTGGGCCAACATCATTCTGAACACTTTGATTTTCGAGTGTTCATAACCCTCTTTGTCATGTCTGTCTTTCTGGAGCCACCTGGATCAAAGTATGAGAAGAAAGGACCTGCTCTGCATTTTCCAGTACTTTGAATGTTTGCGGATTTATTTAAAACTTGTAATTGTTAGAAATTGAGTAGTCTCTCAAAAAGTCAAATTTTCTTAAAAAATGCATAAATTTCAAATTCCCTTACAACATATATGGAAATCCTACCTCTAGCTGAAATTAAGTTAATGCAAAAAATATTTGGTTTAACTGGACTAATATGTTTGACTTCATGGTTCATATTATGGCATAAACAAATACATAGAGAATTTTTCAACAATGGGATTAACTCATTGGTTGTAGTGTCATTCTTGCATTTTTTGTATATTGTTATGTTTAGCCATAAGAAACACTAATGAGAAGCCAAATATACCTGTATCTAAATAATTTATATTTATAATAATAATAATGATATTTAATGAAGGTCATAACTCAACCATAAGAAAGCTTATGTGTGAGACCACCTTTGTGGGATAAGGGACCACTGCATGTTGTGATATACCTGATTAGTTTATAGATGTGTATTCACCCTTCCTTCACTTGATTTGAACTGAAGAGGAACCACATATTCTTAAACATTAAGTTCACTCAAACTGCATCCCATTTCTACACACAAGAAAATAAGTTGACACATAGTCATCGTACCCTATAATTCATTTCAAATATTGTTTATGAAATAATTTGGCTATCTATCATATGTTAAATCTACGCTTCCACGAAATTTCTTGTTTCTTGCTAAATGATACGCATAGGTGATTTCTATTTTATTTTTTCACTAAGCTTTTACAATGATGAAATGAAATCTAATGTGATAGTATTTCATATTTCGTTGTAGAGCGTTGTTACAGAATGAGAGAGATTGACCAGAGTTAATTGTAATTCTGCACAGAAAATGCGGTCCTTACATGCTAAGATAAAAAACAGTCACATATAGATTCTTGATGCATCTTAACATTTTGTGGGCTATGTTAATGATATAATTATTTATGTTGTAGATTTTCTCTCAAAAAATTAAACTAATAAGTGCATTGAGTGTCCATGAATGTTGAGAGTTGGATTTTGTAATAGTTTCATTTATCACTAAATTTTCATTATCCATTATTTTTTGTTACTGATCAACTCCAAATAAAATTTTGGGTCAAACTATTTTCAACAACACTAACTATTTGTCATTCGCTTTCATGGCTACATATAAATTATAATGTAACTTTACTTAATCGATTAGATAGTGGTTACTCCATTTATTATGTTAACCTTTCCATGGTTATTTGACTCTAAAAAGTGTCAAACAAGTGTCCAGAAATTTGGATTCTCTTCTTTTTAAACTACTAATTCATTTTTTTCCATTTATATCACAGACAATGTAAACAAGATTGCAACAACAACTCTTAAGGTTCTCAACCTTTCTTCAAATGCACTCTCTTCTTGTTGCTGAACCTTTTGTTTGATAGTGTTGAGATCACCATATTTAGCAGTTTAAATTACTAGAAGTGGACTGAATTGGAATTGCATAATTTAAGTTTGAATAGACTTGAGAAACCCTATTGTTGCAAGATTTTCATCTACATTTGGTTGCATGTAATTTATAAAATATGTTGTGTTGCTTTTTGATAGAAATCAAAATGCATCAAAAATTAACTAATTCAAGTTCTAAAACAAATGTGATTTGAGGCTTTGAAATGAGGGGGGATCATTTGAGACAATCTCTCATAGAGAAGAAGCAAAGATATTTGATTTTCCTTCCTGATTGTCATAGAAGGAGGTCTTTCTAGGAGTCTTATGGAGAAGGACTTGCAGATGGAAAAGGTGGATTCCATAAACATGGAATTGGATAGGGTGAAACAATTGAAACTATAAGCCAATTTATGGAAATGCAAAGCTAATAATCATGGAGTGATGGTGGCAACCTTAAAAAGTAATCTTCAGTAGGATATGATGTAAAACAAGGAGAAAACCAAAGAAGGAAGTGGACATAATGAGGCATATGATGCAGAAATAACCCATTTAGATCCCAATGTGGAGGTTAATTATGCTAAACCATTTAGAGGCAGCAAGGATCCTAGATGTCAGATAACATGCAAGATCTTTAAAAAAAGGTTGTTTCAATTTTTTTGTTTCCATGTAGAGACCTTTGCCTCTGTCGGGAGTATGAAATGGCGTTTGATACATATCTTGTTTTTCATGATATAAAGAACTCAAGTGTCAAAGTCTACAACTCATGAAATATTCTTTAGTTTATGTGTTCTTTTGTCACTTCTAAAAGTACAAAATTATTGTTGGGTTTCTTATTAGTGTTCAAAAACACTTAAGGAGGGGTTAGGCCTGTGGGATATCCCTGTAGAAAGTAGTATTCGTATTCATTATCTATTCGCATTGGTTATTATGTTGTAAAAATAAAATATAAGAATAGTTCCACAAGTGCACATTAATGTTAGGTAAAAGGGTGAAAAGTATCAAGTTCCTTTCATTAGATTGAAGGATGCTCTCGAGAGAGGAGAGTGTGGAGTTTTTGTAGTGATACAATGTTTTCTCTTTCTTTATTTCCCATTTCCACATACCAATTATAGATACAATTATTTGATCATGAGAGGCCCTATATATGCACTACTCCATGAATATATTCAGAGAAACAACATGATAATGGGAAAAAAGAAAGCACAAGTGAGCAAAACAGGTTGGCCTTTGTATTTGAATCCTGGTTAGCTTCTATTGTTCTTTTCTTCCCTTTTTGATGTGATACTCCTGTCGGACCTATGAATATATGACTATTTTTAATAATTATACAAACTATTGTAAGAAGTTTCGTTGAGTTTTTAATAAAAGGATATGGAAAATCCATAGAAGTGGTCCTTAACCTTGTGATTATTTTGAAGCCAACTTATGTTCTGCATCTTTGAGAAGGATTTTACAGAAGTTTATAGACATATATAAATATTGATCTTATAAACTTTTTCCTCGCCCTTTCATATTAATTGCATGTTTCATTACATGTTTTCACTAGTTCTAGAAGTGGTTGTTGTTCAAAGATGTTCATTAAGGCTTTAACAATCAAATCTACCTAAACTTCATATTTGAAGTAGTGATTTAGCATACAAGATTACAATGCTAGCATTAGACTTTTCACTATTTGTGATTTTGTATTAAAATATAAGCTAACTTGTATCCAATGAAAGAATTGTGTCAGAGAAATTAGTCTATAGACATAAAACCATCTGCTTTCTTGTATTATCCAAGGTTGTTATGTATTATGAATTTATCATTATGATCTATCATTTTAGAAATATAACACAACTTATATTCAATGAAAGAATTGTCAATGGTAATGTGTCATAGATTGGCATGTAGACATAAAACCATCAACTTTGTTGTCTTATTCAAGATTGTTATCCATCATGAATTTACCATTATGATTTATCATTTTACAAACATATGCATTATGAATATTGCTCAACATGTTCTGCATAGTGCTAAAGTCGATATGATCTTCCCAAAACTTCTATTCCTTCGATGTACCCTCACACCTTAAAGACAATGGCTAATTTTAATATTATCTTTTCTCTTTTTCTTTTTAGTCCCTGCCTTCGGCATTGCAGGGACTATAGCGTTCGATACGGCGTTGACCGTCTATTAATTCACCTGTTGACCTGTTTTTTTTGGTGTTATTTCTATTTTAACCAAAGTTTATTAAGAACAAGTTTGCATTATGAAAATTTTAACCAAACTTTTGGATTTTACCTCTTATTGCAGGCTTCACGTGCCCCAATGCTGTTTTTAGCCAGAGGAAGCGATTTTATCCTAAGTCTTTAAACTGGAAGGAGGGGAAGCGATTTTATCCTAAGTCGATTTTATCCTAAGTTTTTAAACTAAAAGTTGGGGCAAGTTACATAGCTTACAAGGTTACACCTGGCTGCCAGGGTTTTTTTACAGCTGCCGAGATGCATGCACGTCCATTACTTCTTATATCACCACACCCATGCCTCCCCACAGCATTGAACTAGCAGGTTGTATTGGCTACGCACAACTTCATTTCTGGTTGGTTTTGCTCTGAAATTAATCAGTTTTCCTCTTCTTGAATCATCTTAAGAATGGCAGCTGTTTCGCAAGCTCTTCTACAACACCCTGCAGCTTTCAATACACAAAAACAGAGTATGTATATGTTTCTGCTTGCCATTTTCATTTCATTTTTTGAAAACCTTTTTTTTTATGACAGTTATTTTTATTTTCCATGGTTCTGCAATTGTTAGTGCCAGTCGAAATTAATGTAGGTTCTGTGCAAGGAATTTGTGCAAGGAATTTTGTGCAAGGAATTCATATCCTCCTTGCGGTAGTCATACGGCGGCCCCAGCTTCCCATTCTGTTAAAGCCGCAGCTTGATCGGCGTCCTGTAACAGAGAACCAAACAGACAGGTTAAAACTAACGCCTAACTGAGTCTAATTGTAGTTTATTTTCTAAATTTGAAACCGAGTATTCGATATATGTTTCTCTTATTTATTTTCCAGGTAAACTGCATCCTCACAGTTCCTACTGTTGTTTTTTTGCGTTCTATTTTGTTGGGACCTTAGCAATTACAGATTTAATTTAGAAAATTAATCACTTGGATGACATTTACGTTAAGGAAGTAATAGCAGATATTGCATGTTGCAACTACTAAGCATTGCTATATAAGAAGTTGGGTTTTTCTTAAACGATATGCATTACTGTTTAATTACTATTTCAGACTTACCTTTCAATTATAATTTCATATAAATGTGAAAATGCTCGGATATATTACTAAGTAAACAATATAAATGTGAAAATGCTCGGATATATTACTAAGTAAACAATATAAATGTGAGAAACCAGCCGATGCTAATTGTTGTCAATAAACGGTATGCATTACTGTTTAATTGCGTTTTGAAATCTAATCCAAATACGAGAAAATACAGATCTATTTGTTGTGTAAAGCTGGGATTCACATCGATAAAGAATGCTAATGGGTGGATAGTGGAATCCTTATAGCACTCACCACAAACGACATATTAAATGGTGCTCTCAGTCAAATTATGTTAGGCAGGTGTACGCTGGGAATAACACTCAAACGCTGAAACGGGTTTTAAAAGGAGTTATACTTCTTACTCGCTTGAATCCATATACCACTAAAAATAGTTAAATCACAATTAATAAGAAAATGTAGACAGGTCGTTCAAAATCTGTTTACATCGTAAAATAGATATCTAGACAATTATGTTCTAACCTGGGTTCTCTTTCTTTTACAATTCTGTACAATGAACAGAGGAAAAAGAAAATCAATGTATGAAGAATGTGAGAAAATACAAATCTATCTACTGTAATAGATGTCAAATCTATCTACTGTTTAATTGCGTTTTCAATTATGTTGTTGATAAAAATAGGAGGAGGGCGTCTATTTGCAAGGAAATAAAGTTCAAAGTATGCCTGATTATTGGTCTCATAGAGTATCATGGTGGCACCAAAAAGTTTGCTGCACTTATTAAACAGAATGGGAGCTTGTTTCTCGGGTGAGAAGGGCAAGTCTTGTACAGACGGGAAATGTCAGTCTTCAAAATCAAGGAAACGGCGGGGGAAAACTGTTACTCCTGTTTTAGGTACTCGTCTTACGAACACAAAGAAAGGAGAAATTAATAGATTCTTCTTCATCGGAAGAAACTACTATTCACAATCTTGTGCACCTGAGTTCAGACAGGTATGTAACTGCACACAGCAAACCTGAAGTTGCAAGTGTGAACTTCCATGTCAACGAGGTTGAAGAGGGCCATACTCGAACAGAGTCTTACGGTAATGAAATGATTGCTTAATGTTCTTTGAAAGAGATTTGATTTATGCTTATAATACAAGATGCTTGAAAAGCTTGTTTAGTTGAGGGTTTCTTACCATATAATGACCAAATCTTCGCCTGGCCTGCTGCGAAGAATCAACTAAAGCGCTCGTCTTTCCTTTTGCAGGGATCAGTGCTGCTAATTTCCCGCCTCCGCTGCCGAATGACATCCATGGCGAACTCGTACATGGCCTTTACTGCATAGCGGAGGCATTTTTTCCGACCATGAGTACGAGCAGCAGCACCCCAAGCGGCAGAGCAAGGGCAGGGCTACGTGGCAGTTAGCATACTATTTGGCCTCACCTAAACATTGCAGTGTGTCGTTTGGGCAGAGAGGGAGAGCGACGGAGACATTGGGTTGCTCACAGGAAAGCTGATAATGGGCTACACTACTCACGAACAGCTCGTTGGTCTTCCTTAAACCGATCCCTGGGATGACAATGACACAGCTGAGCGCATTTGACAAGTTACCCTAGCCGCACATGCAGCCAATGATTTATCTGCATGAGTGTTTCCACGTTGCGAGGAGTAATAATAAAATGTACTATACTAATGACTCCGTTGTAGAAACAAATACACCGACCAGAAAACTATAATTTTATAATATTTGTATTAACTTTAAATCATTGTTTTATGTACTCTTCTATAATTGTATTTGATATCATATAATTTTTTTTGGTTTTTAATTTATAAATTTCCATTATTTAATAAGTAAATACTGTTAACCATAGTTTTGATACAGAATTATGTTTTTATTAACTAAATGTGCCTTACAACACTTTTCTATATTTGTGTTTGGTCACATATATGTTTTATTTGGTATTCCATTATTTAATAAGTAAATGCTGTTCACTATAGTTTTGGTACAGAATTATATTTTTATTAACTAAATGTGCCTTAAAACACTCTTTTACTATATTTTGCATTAGCTGAATTTATTAGCATCTTAATGATTAAGACTTGTTAGCTGGGTATTGACATGCTATCTAGTTACTCTAAAATCTGAGAAGGGGGATTGGTATTATGTTTTTGTCAATTCCCTTGGCACTGGCATGTCGCGTGTCACTTATAAGACTGATTCATATTACAAATAGCATTTAAAATTAATCTCATCACTTTAATCCTGAGACAACTCTAGCGAGAATCCATAAATTAGGATAAATGAATTGACCGAATTAGGATAAATGAATTGACCGAATTGACCAACTGTGAATCCGGCAGCCTCCAAGGCGGTTGTGATAACATGAAATCTCGGCCAACTCACACATTTCGATGTTATTGCACCCGCGCCTGTGTTCATGTACTCGCCACAACCAATGAGAAGGATCGATCAAATTGTCACTTAAAAAAACCCACGGCCATCCCAGATATGTCTTGATAAACCCTTTACAGAAGCTGCACTTACCCTTCACTTACTCCTCGTAGTAGCGTTCAGTTGTTGTTCGTGGGCGTTGTTGTCAAGATATTGATATTCTGTGGATTGTTTTGATAGTGTCATAAATATTTACTTCTATTTAAAAAATTTCACTCATGTCATCCAAATGAAATATAAATAAAAAAAAAAATAGTGGTTAACCCTCACACACATCATTGTCGTGGATTTAATCCACATAAAAAAAATGGAAGTGATAAATGATCGATGGCCTAACTTTTGAATGACGCTTAAATTGAAATTTAAAAAGAAAAATGGTAAATGTTCTTTTTCAAAAATTGACCACAAATGCTAGAAATGCAAGTGTCTTACTTTGCAATAATCGACCTCAAATGGTAAGAGAATTGAGTTGTAAAGAACTTTCCACAAGTTGGTAAACGAATGTTGCAGCTCCATGAAATTATTCGAATCAATTAACCATTTGCCTAAGCCTTCCGTGAAGATAAAAACGAAACTGGTGAAGAATTTAAGTCACCGAATTCTATCTGGACAGGCTCTGCCACTAACAAACACATATCTGCGTCTGTGTGTTATTTATTGTTAATGCTTGGTATGTGAATTTGTGAATGGTTCTCTTCGTCACGCGTTACCTGTGAATTTGTACTGTTACTTGATTCTCGGAGTATATGCATGTACTCTTTTTTTAGAGTTAATTCTTGGCCACACACTCTTCTTGTGAAATAACAAGCCTCTATTCCGTCATGATTCTGTTAGACACCCACTACTTGTGTTGCAGTATTTTTGACCGATTTTATATGTACGCAGCCTACCTGTCGAGCAACAAAACTTGTAACTTTCTATGACTCTGTTGCATTTAGAAACCACAAACCCTACAATCAGTCTCACCTCACACATCTTGATCTAACCTCTGTGTCGAGTAATGCGTTGTATATAATACATAGTGCCATGATCTCATTCATTTCACATATTTAAAATTTGTGCGATAGACTTTGGCATTCCCTTTATTTTTTTGATTAATAAACGGGTATCAGGAATTTGGAATATTCCAAAAATATTTTCACACACTAGAAGAAATTGAGATATTTTCTAGAACATGTTGAAGTAGATAAACTTTAGCTTCTATCAATGTGTCTTACAATGTTTTGTTTTCCTAATAGTCTGAAATCGATTATAGAGGAAAATGAGTTTGCGCAACAACATAAATTTTAGTTCACAATAATGCCTTACAAAATTTCGAGTTCATCATTATATAATGACTTATAATCTGCGTTCATTGATTTTAAAGATTTTTTGTTTTAACATAATTAATTTTTTATTAAATATAATCAAAATTATAATCATTAAGTTTAAAAATATTTATAATAATATTATATATTATAATAATAATTTGCAAAAAATAATTTTAATTAATTTTATAATATAAAGGATAAAGAGAGCATACTTATTATGAATTTGAAAATAGTGGTAATTAATAGATTTTTTATTTATTTTTATATGGTTTGAAATGTTTAGTTACAATAATCTTAGAGGTGTGAAGAAAGATAGAGAAAATTTAAAGTATTTTAGAATCTAAAATCTAAGTATTAAATTCAATATAGTACATCTTATATTCTCTTTATAAAATTTAGTATGTTTCCTAGTGAGAGCATGGCAATGATTAGATATTTAATTTACAAGAAAAAGAAAAACAATATGTTGCTTCAAAATATAACCAAAGCCCTTTGTATGGTATAGATGAAATTCGATCTTAAACCGTTAAAAACTAGGAAGTACCAACAAAGACAGTGCTATAGTTTAATACTCCGGAATGGAAGCATGCTCTATTAGGCTGTGCAGGAGTTTTTTTGTAGACCTCGGCAGGGACTACCGCCACAGCAGTGGCTCCTTGTTTAAATAATAAGTTCCTCCTTTATTCCTAAAAAGTCTAACTAAAACTAAACATATTTATATCATCCCCTTAAACCTTCTTACTTTATTCTTATTTTATCATTATCTCATTCTTGTCTTATCAATATATAATTTTTATAATTTACTATAATTTAATAATTATAAAAATAAATCACAATTTTGTATGGAAAAATTAAATATTTATGTTTAAAAATTAAAATTAATTTATAACAATAATTTTGTATTTTATACCATATTTTATATAAACTTACCATCTTTGACTTTATACATCAAATACCATTATTCCAATATAATAATGGTAACATTGTTTTGCATGGCCATAGCTTGTTTTCTATTTATAATTTTATTTATATATTTTAATATTATATAATTTGAATTTGCTTCCCAATTTAATCACTATTGTGTTTGATATATATATATATATATATAACCCAATTTGCATTATAAATCGTATATATGAGATTTAACAAAAACGTAAATTCTTTTGCGAATAGTTTATTATTATTTATTATTGTATTTGTGGCACTATATCATACACACGTTACAGTGATTAAACATCTTTTGCGGGAATCCTAAAAGTTGTGTTTTTTAAATTTATGAATACTCAACCCGCTACAATTTATCTCGGATTATCATCATGAGCTAATTGGAATAACGTTCACTTTCATAGTAGGTATTTTTACATTTAATGTAATTCATCTATTATTTCTGAAACCTCGTATTTCTCGTTGTTCCTCAAAATGTTGGGAGGGGGATTTTAAGTTGCACTTTGTTTGTAGGTTTTGTCTTACCAGTAAGGCTTGTAGTTGGGTTTTCTATCACTTTTTTTTAAGTTTTGGTTTTATGTTTTTTTGGTAAGTTCTTGGTGGAGATGGATTCATAGTAAAGGCTTCCCATTTGTCAAGGTGGTGCTTCGGGCAACTCCTCCTCCAGTCATAGACAATTATTTGGCTAGGAATCGGTAGCCACGTTTTTTTATTCAGCTCCTTTGGCAGTTCGTAAGGAGATTTTGCAGTTGGGAGCAAGGGAGTTTGGGGACTGGATATACCACTCTGATTTTGAAATTGGCAGTAGCTCTTTGAAATTGTTTCCTAATCTTGAAAAGTTCAGGAAAAGAAAATTGCACTTCCTCTAATCTATGACTACTCATCGACAGATGGAAATTTTTCTTCGTATGGTTATTCGAGACAAACAAATTGACAAGTAAAAGGCTTTTATTGGACAAGAGGATATCAGGAGAATTACGAGAGACATCATATATAACCTTGACAATATAGTGGTCAGATTGAATCGCGTGGAAAAATATATGGTTTCTAACTCATGGACTGAATCAAACGACCCTCAGGAGAATGACAAAGTCATCAACGCTCCTCCTTTAAACAATGTTCCACCTCTAAACACTTCAAATGCACAGTCTCCTCCACTTTCTCCAGTAATCATCTTGGACTAACATGTCCACTATGTTTCTATGTCTTTTTGCATATTTTCCTTATGATGTACTTAATAGTTGTTGGTGGCTAACTACTGATTTTTTTTCCACTACATACTTCTCATCTACACAACCATCTGAATGCCCCAAATTACTTCTCTTGGGCTTGGAAGTATAGTTTTGTTTTTTGGATGTCACTATAAAGTTTCTATAGTTAGTTTCTTTTTTCCTACAAGACTATGTCATAGTCTTCTAGACATTTAGTATGGTTACCAAGTTATATCTATAAAATCTTTTTTCTTACTATTAATAAAAATCTATGGCTAGAATTTACCAAAAAAAAACACATCCATCCATTATACTATGACCAAACAAAGAATGGAGAAATTCATATAATTTAAAAAATCCCATTTCAAAAAATATATTGAATACATTTAAATTAAAAAAAAAATAGTTTTTAGTAAATTTCCAATCATCATTATGGTTGAGATCATATAAATTCAATTTTATTTCAAATTATTATTATTACTATTAATTTTAATAATCATCTTATCATTTTCTAAACAAATACTGTGAATAAGATTTTAATAAATTTTTATTCAAATTCCATTTTCATATTTTATTCTATATGCACAATAGAATATTATATCGGAATTGTAATATGATGTTTGGAGTAGCATATCGCTACAAGGCTTTGCTTCTTCAAAGGATCACGTGCACTATTCCATCATATTATTATTGTAACATGAAGTTTTCATTGATTTAAAGGATGTGAGGTACATTACTCTAGAGTGTATTATTATAGTTTTTTAATTTTATTGATATTTTTTTTTGGGAATGTGATGCTTTAGGTAGAGGGTTTGGAGGAATGTTGATATAGGAAAGGATTTTTCTTGGTATTCACTAGTAATTAGTTATGCTATGATGTTAACTAATTCTTCGAGATTTTGTATATAGTTAGGATGGACATAGTTATGACATTGATTAGTTGTTTCTCGTATTTCTAGTTATGGAAACATAATTGTATTTCTTTGATTTTGTTTGTATAAATACCATTTTTCTAATTAACAATAGTATGAAGAACACCATTAGGTTTATCACGAAGTTCTCAAGGCTTGTTTAACAGTGGTATCAGAGCGTGAGGTTTGGAAAGCGTTGGAGTGGTGATCCATTGCTCTGAGGGATCACCCTGGTTAAGAACTCTAATGTTGATTAATAACAATTGGTTAAGAACCCTAGGATATTGAAAAACATGGTGAGTTCCTTTGGTGAAGTAACAAGGGAAAGTGATGATTAAGGGTATTGAAAACCACCCTCAATGGTTTCTGAAATTGGTAGAGTGCCCCCGAAATAACTGTGAGCCATAGATCACATTTTATGAAACTGCCTTTTGGGACCACCTTGTTCGTTAACATTCAACAAAGTGTGTGCCATCGCTCACTACTAGGTACGTTGTTAGGTCCCTATACTACTAGTGTAACCCCTTATTGTTATTAGTACAACCCCCTTATTATATTGTTGTGCCCATGTGGTCCGCATATTGTTATTATTGTGCCCTTACATTATTATTGTTATGTCGACTCTGATTGTATTATGACTCCTTAGACTCCTACATATTGAAAGGAGGTCTTGTCATTTGTATCATCTAAGAATTGTTCATTTGTACGATGTAAAGGAGGTTTCCCCATCGAAGAGTTTTATTTCTAAGGTGTTTATCTATATTTTCTATCTTTTTTTGAGCTAGTTTCATAACATTTGGTATCAGAACTTTGGATTCTAGGGCTTCGCTGCTCCAAATAGGCCATCGTGGCATTTTCACTATAATGTTTTCACTACGAAGTTTCAGAAGCAAAAAACAAAACCCATTTCAGCCTAAATCGATCTGCACCTCGAGTCAAAATTTCAGATATTCTCTCACTATATTTTCAGAGATATGATCCGAGGAAGTTAGGGTTTTCGAAAACTCCATAATTCCATATCAAACAAGTCATCGTGGAACTTTTGCTATAATTGTTTTCTACAAAGTTTCAAAATTTGAAATTAAAACCCATTTGAATCGAAATCTTGCAAAAGCTCAGGCCCGAATTTCAGATCTTGTTTTACTATATTTTCAAAGATACATTCCAAGACATTTAGGGTTTCTGCAGGCTCTTAAATTACATCCTAAACAGGTGACCTTGGGAAAATAATGATAACTTTCTCTCTGAGGATCATATTGAAATTGCGTCAGAAGTTTCAAAAAGAGGACGGACTGTTTTTTCTGCGTATTGGTTTCAAGTCCTAAGGTTGAAATAATGACAGGTGGAACTTCGTACAAGTGCGCTCTACTGAATTAGCCTGTAATCAGAGCATCGTGGGGGATTTGACATAACACTTCCTTGCATAATCCAATCTTGATCAGAATTGCGGGGTTAGAAAGAGAACTTAGAGGGCTACTGCAATATGTAATTCCAGAATTTGGAGATCTGAAATTACATAGATATAGTCATTTCAAGATTGAGCTCCTAAAATCAAGAAAAGGCGATCTGAGGAAGTTTGATGGAAAGGATCCGGTAAATTGGATACTACAGATGGAGCAATATTTTGATCTACATAAGGTGCAACTATTACAAAAGTGATGCAGGAGCATCTAGCTAAGGCACCATGATTGGGTGTCAATCTCTGCCAGGTTGGAAAGTTGAATTAACATTTGGTTTGTCTTTCATGTTTAGCTTGTTAGAGTAGGAGGTACGATTTCGTTTTTGTTTTAATCTCTGTATTAGTCAAAGGTAGTTGGTCGGTTAGGATTATTTACTTCTTTGAGAAACATTGTTTAAACGAATCATATAAATGTAACAACGAAAAACATGAAAAAGGTTCAACATTTTCCAAATACAAATAATAAAAGAGACAAAACGCAAATTTCCTTATCATCCATCTGCATCATTACCTACGTGTTGTGCAATTGTGTTTTATCTATTGACTAATTGAACTCAGAAATAACAAGCAGAGTGCAGGCCTACAACTGTAGGTTGTTTTTCTTTTCCTCTCTTAACAGAAAGCCAAATACTATAAAACACATGTAATTTCCACAACCAGAATAGATGGGTACGCGAATAAAACTCACGATCAGGAGAAACTCATACAGTGAAACAATCAAATGAAGAATGCAGAATCAAGGAACCAGTGAAACAAACTAATACAGAGGTAAATCTTGACGAACTATCATACATTTTCTTTGACAAACAGAGACATATATTATATATATTATTAATTATTTTATTATTTATTATATATAATATATATATATATAATATTATATATTAATATATAATAGATATAGTTGTTGTTCAATACAAGTTAAATATTACATTGTCCAAACAAATAAAGTATACCACATCCGCTATGCCAAACAAACCCTAGTGTAGGGTTTGATGTCAAGAAAACCCTCGAGCCTAAACTAGATAGCCAGACTAGAACAAAATATAAAGTTCAATTTGAAACCAGAAGTAGGCCTAGGTCATGAGAATGACACAAATAACTCATTGTGCAGAAGAATACGAGTGAACCAACCTCTAGAGCCAAGGCAATTTCATGCAACAAGGAAAATTTGTTGCCAACATCACAAGCAAGTCCGGGGAAACCATTATACATTTGCAACCAAAACCAGAGACAGAGTTTACCATAAGAACCGAGACAAGGCAGAGAATTTCGACAGAAACCCTCGTAGAGCTCCCACAGCAGAGCAAAAACCAAACAATGACCGGAAAGCCCAAAGGTTTTGTGAAAATACCAAGGAGGAAAACAAATATTGAGGCCGAGATACAGGCAGGTTCGCATTTATGAGCCACATTAAATGATTGCCAATACCAATAAAAAAATCCATCATTCATATCTATAATCAACCGCAAAATCAACAACCGAATCAACCAACATAATTAGCGTCGGACAACTTGACATCAAGGGTTACGTTGGAGCGTGGGTGGGGTCCCATCATGGTGGTATCAGAGTAGATTTTTGTTGTTTTAGGGTCAGTTAGAGAAATGGAGGTAGGAAGGTGAGGTCGTGGCAAAGGTGCTCGAAGGATAGCAGAGGAAGGACTGAGAGAGGAGATTAGGATTCTTACTACCCATTTGGAGGCAGTAGAGGCAGGGAGAAGAAGAGACCTGTAGTTAGGCGATGACAGTGAAGAGGAAGCTGAAGCGACGATAGATGGATCAGATGACAAGACCCAGAAGTGAGACTGTTGAGATCTGTTTTAGTGGCAAGCAGTAAACCCAAGCCAAGACTCCCAAACTATGGCGACAACTTGTCCATAGAGGTTCTATTGGATTGGATCAGTGAGCTGGATAAGTATTTTGAGTGTGAGGAAGTCAGTGAGGACTGCAATGTTAGGTTCGATGCAACTAATTTGAAGGGACACGCAACCCTGTGGTGGGACAGTGTGCAAATGAAGAGAAGGAGATTGAACAAGTTGCCAATCAAAACTTGGTCAAGGATGTTGGCCAAGTTGAAGGGTAGATTTATGCCAAAAGATTATCAGATTGCACTACACAGGAAAGTGTAGAATCTGAAACAGAAAGGAATGACAGTGAGGGAGTACACTGAGGAGTTTTATCGAGTGAACCTAAGGGCCGGTTATACAGAGGATACCAAAGAAAATATAGCCAGGTGCGTAAATGGTTTAAGACTAGAAATTTTAGATGAAATTAGTATTCTATCTCCAAAGAACATTGAAGAAGCATATCAGAGTGTGATGAAAGCTGAAGAGAAAATTACTAGAAGGCAGAATGCCTGGAGAGGACGAGGAGATGGCAGGGGAAAAGGCCAGTTCTATGGCAGAGGGCGGACTGCTAGTAGTAATGAGGAAGGGAGCAGTTCTAGAGCTTCCATATCAACAAACAAAGGTGATAGTGTGAGAGGTGGTAGGCCATATCAGCGAAGCAAGGGAAATGACCAAGGTAGAGGGGTTGGTTATCGATGTTACAGGTGTCATAAATGGGGACACAGATCATTTGAGTGTCCAGAGGTAGACCAAGCTGGATAGAGGGGTGCATATGTTGCAGAACTAGAGGAAGCAAAGGCACCTCCCCAAGAAGCAGAGAATGCTCCAGAAACAGGGGAAGCCATAGTGCTGAACAAGGTGTTGTTAAAACCAGCCAAGGAAGCCATCGAACAAACGCAGCGGAAGGCTTTGTTTAGAATAGTTTGTAAGTCACGTGGTAAGTGTTGTAAGTTAATTATTGACAGTGGTAGTATAGATAACTTAGTGTCCACAAAGATGGTGGAAAATTTAGAATTGAAGCGATCGAAACATCCCACCCCTTACAAAGTTTCATGGCTGCAAAAAAACCATTAGTTGCTGGTGGATGAACAGTGTGAGGTGGAGTTTCAAATAGGCAGATATAAGGATAAAGTCATTTGTGATATCATGCCAATGGATGTATGTCACATACTGTTGGGTAGGGCATGCCAGTATGATAGAAAGGTGGTGCATGATGGATTGACGACCTGTTATAAGTTTGTCAAGGATGGAGTCAAGCATATGCTTGTACCCATCAAGGAAGAAGGACCAGCAGGGACAAGTGAGCTAAGCGCATTGTTGATTGGTGGAAAATAGTTTCTGAAGCAAGTTCAGGATAGCGAGATGGATTATGCAGTATTCAAAAGAGAAAAAATAATGTTATTGCATACAGAGGCATCAGATTTACCCCTAGAAATTCAACAAATGTTGCAACAATTTACAGACATAGTGGTGGATGATTTGCTGGACAAATTGTCCCCTAGAAGAAGTATAAGTCAACATATTTACTTCATACCTGGAGGCAGTTTTCCGAACAAGGTAGCATACCAAATGAGCCCCAAGGACAATGAAGATATTAGGAAGCAGGTGTAGGAACTATTAAACAAAGGATTGATCAGGGAAAGTTTGAGCCCTTGCGCAGTTCCAACGGTTCTTGCTCCCAAGAAAGGAGGAGAGTGGCAGATGTGCACAGACTCGAGGGCCATCAACAAAATCACCATCCGGTACAACATGATGGATTGTTTAAGTGGTGCAACATATTTTTCTAAGATAGACTTGAAGAGCGAGTATCATCAGATTCGGATACGACAGGGGGACAAATGGAAGATGACCTTTAAGATGAATGAGGGATTGTATGAATGACCTGTCATGCCATTTGGGTAGAGTAATACAACCAGTACATTTATGCGATTAATGAATGAGATGCTGAAAGAATACATTGGAAAATTTGTGATAGTATACTTGGACGACATACTATTTTTCAGCAGGACAAGGGAAGAGTACCTTCAACATGTTCGGAGAGTGCTGGAAAAATTATAGCAGAATAAACTGCTGATAAATTTGAAGAAGTGTACTTTTCTGCAGAAGGAGTTGATCTATTTGGGCTTTTTAATAGCAGAAAATGAACTGAAGATGGATCCGAAGAAGGTTACAAGGATAGTTAACTGGCCATCTTTGAAAAGCTTATTTGAGGTACGAAGATTTCATGGACTAGCGAGTTTTTACCAGAAATTCATAAGAAATTTTAGCGAAATTTGTGCACCTATGTTGGACACCATTAAAAAGGCCAATTAGCCTTTTCAATGGAATGATGCAGTGGAGAGAAGTTTTTAGTTACTAACGAAAAAGATCACAGAGAAGCCGATACTGAGATGCCAGACTTTAAGAAGCTTTTTCAGGTTCGCTGTGATGCGAGTGGTACGGTTATTGGAGCTGTACTCAGCTAGGAGGATAAGCCTGTTGCATTTTTTAGCGAGAAGCTAAATGAAAGAAAAAAAAATATTCATCTTATGAAAAGGATTTCTATGTTGTTGTACAGGAATTGAAACACTGGAAGCATTATTTGCTGGGAAATGAATTTGTGTTGTTTTCTAATAATTCTGCACTATAGTATGTAATGCAATATCACAAGATGAACCATAAACATGCCAAATGGGTGGAGTATATGTAGAGTTTCAACTTCATGTTGAAACACATTAGTGGGTAGGTCAACAAGGTGGTAGATGCACTGAGTAGGAGAGCTTTAGATTTGTAGGAGAGTACTGTGCAAGTGCTAGGTTTTGAGTACTTAAAAGATTTATACCAGACTGACACAGATTTTAATGAGGCCTATGAGGCATGTCAGAATCCCTTGGTAAGAGATAACAGTCCATGGTTGGACTAAAACTTGCAAGAGAAATTGCTTTTTAAAGGAGGACAGATATGCATTCCTAACTACTCAATGAGAGAGAACATTATTTGGGAGAATCACAGTGGAGGTATAGCCGGACATTTTTGCATACACAAAACGCTCGAGAAGCTCAATAATTTCTATTTTTGGCCAAAGATGTGAAGGGATGTACAACGATTTGTGACCAGGTGTAAAGTGTGCCAGTTGGCGAAGGGTCAGAGTCAGAACATGGGACTCTACACACCATTAACTGTTCCAGGCAGGCCGTGGGACCTAGTCAGCTTGGACGTTGTCTTAGGCTACCTAAGACACAACGAGGTTATGACTCGGTGATGGTAGTAGTGAAAAAATTTGTGAAGATGCCGCATTTTATCCCTTCCAGAAAAACCACTGATGACACTCACGTGGCCCACTTGTTTTTCACAGAGTTTGTCAGGTTACATGGGTTGCCTAAGTCTATCCTTTCAGATAGGGATGTGAAGTTTACAAGGCGCTTTTGGCATACCCAATGGAAGAAGATGGATGCATAGTTGAGTTATAGCTATGCTTATCACCTGCAAACCGATGGACAAACAGAGGTGGTAAACAGGAGTTTGGGAAACCTACTACGAATCTTGGTTGGTGAGAATTCACGGATGTGGGATCGAGTGCTCGCTCAAGCAGAGTTTGCTTATAATGACTCCCCTAATCATAGCACCGGTTACAATCCATTTCGGATCCTCTACGGCATGCATCCCCACGGAGTGCATGAGTTGCAAGATCTTGGACTACAGGAAAGGAAAAGCGCAGATGGAGAAGATTTTGCTAACGCGATGAGGGATTTGCATGAAAAGGTAAAAATTAAATTGAAAGACAGTAACCTAAAGTATAAATAGCAAGTAGATTTGAAGAGAAGGGAAGTACAATTTAACATAGGAGATGAAGTCCTCATGCATTTGCGCAAGGAATGCTTCCCCAAAGGAGCATACAATAAGTTAAAATGTAAGAAGATAGGACCCTGCAAAATCCTCTGGAAATTTTCAGTGAATGCCTATGAGTTACAGCTACCACCAGGGATAGGCAATTCACCCATCTTCAATGTATTAGAACTGTTCCCTTACATCTCTGACCTAGAAGAAGAAGAGGAAGATAGAACTACACGGCCCACACAAAATACAAAGGATGGAGGAGAAACTTGGATGAGACAGATGCCTTACATTCAACCTCTCAAGATCGAGAGCATCGTTGATATGCAGGTGGGCAAATGAACTCGGCAGAAGGAGTATCTGCAATACCTAGTCAAGTGGAACAATCGTCCTATTTAGGATAGTCCGCGGCTTGATGCCAGGTAGATTGAGTAGACAGTTTCTTTAGTCTAAAAGTTCATGGACCAGAGTCATGATTTCTTTTGCCCAGGAGCTTAATGCAGGAGCATCTAGCTAAGGCACCATGATCGGGTGTCAGTCACTGCCAGGTTGGAAAGTTGAATTAACATTTGGTTTGTCTTTCATGTTTAGCTTGTCAGAGTAGGAGGTACGATTTCGGTTTTGTTTCAATATTTGTATTAGTCAAAGGTAGTTGATCGGTTAGGATTATTTATTTGTCTGACTTTAATAAACAGTGGATTAGTAATTGTCCTATCATTCTAAGAGAAAAATACAAATGTGTCTAAATGTAAAAAAAATATTATCATGAAAACAAAACCAATACTTAGTAGTTATGTAACCATACTGTCTACAACTGAAAGTAACTACACAATTTTGTTAACTGTAAACTAAGAATATCAATGTAACAATGAAAAACATGAAAAAGGTTCAACATTTTCTAGATACAAATAATAAAACAGATTGAATGCAAATTTCGATATCATCCATCTGTATCATTGCCTACGTGTTGTGCAATTGTGTTTTATCTATTGACTAATTGAACTCAAAAATGAAAAGCAGAGTGTAGGCCTACAACTGTAGGTTGTTTTTATTTTCCTCTCTTAATAGAAATCTGAATATTGTAAAACACATGTAATTTCCACAACTAGAACGGATGGGTACATGAATAAAACTCACGACCAGGAGAAAGTCATACAGTGAAACAATCGAATGAAGAATACAGAATGAAGGCACTGGTGAAACAAACTAAGACAAAGGTAACTCTGGACGAACTATCATACATTTTCTTTGACAAACAAAGACAGATATATATTTGCTGTTCAATACAAGTTAAATATTAAATTTTCCAAACAAATAGAGTATACCGCGTCTGTTATGCTGAAAAAACCCTATTCGAGGGTTTGATGTCAAGAAAAACCGCGAGCCTAAACTAGACAGCTCGACTAGAATGAAATATAAACTGTAATTTGAAACCAGAAGTAGGCCTAGGTCGTGAGAACAACCCAAATCATACATAGAAACTAAAAAACAAGGGGAAATCATCATAGAACCACAAACCCTAACTACAAGTTGACAAATTGTGGAAGACGAAGCCTACTAGCAGATGGTTGTACGGTTCGGAGACCGAAATCATGATAATTCTTTGTGCCCAAGGTCGAGCCCTCGAAATGTGTAGACAGAACAAGCCAAGGTTAGCACACCTTACGTAATAATGACTAAATAGAGATACAACATAAGCAAGGGGAGAGCATAATTTACCTGGGAGCATGATAGGACCAAGAATCTCATGAAGAAGAGCCGCAGAAAACCAAAGAATCCTGAGGAAAGAGGAGTAGGTGTTGGTTAGCTTCTAAACCGAAAGAGAGTGGAGGTCAAACAAGGAGGGACAAATTACCTGAAGCTATAGCTGAGTGAGTCATTGTGCCAAAACCTGTGCATACAAGAACTAAAATTTAAAACTACTTTAGCACTATAACAGTAGCAAGGAACATTGTCAACAGCAGGAAAGAATAACCGATGGCCTAAGAGACCAGATATCGAGCCCAAGTAACAATAGAATGAAACAATAACTCACTGTGCAGAAGAATACGAGTGGACCAACCTCCAGAGCTAAGGCAATTTCATCCAACAAAGAAAATTCATTGCCAACAACACAAGCAAGTCCGAGGAAATGATTATACATTTGCAGACAAAACCAAAAAGAGACTTTACCATAAGAACTGGGACAGGGCAGAGAATTTCACCAGAAACTCTCGCAGAGCTCCCACAGTAGAGAAAAAACCAAACAATGACCAGAAAGCCCAAAGGTTTTGTGTAAAAGACCAAGCGGGAAAATAAAGATTGAGGCCTGGATACATGTAGGTTTGCATTTACAAGGCACATTAAATGATTGCCAATACCAATAAAAACATCCATCATTCATATCTGTAATCAACTGGCAAATCAACAACCGAATCTTCCAACATAATTAGTGTCGGACAACGTGATATCAAGGGTTACGTTGGAGCGTGGGCTGGGTCCCATCATAGTGGTATCAGAGTAGATTTTTGTTGTTTTAAGGTCAGTTAGAGAAATGGAGGTAGGAAGGCGAGGTTGTGGCAGAGGTGCTCAAAGGATAGCAAAGGAAGGACTGAGAGAGGAGATCAGGATTCTTACTACCGGTTTGGAGGCAGTAGAGGGAGGGAGAAGAAGAGACCCGGAGGTAGGCGACGACAGTGAAGAGGAAGTTGAAGCGACAACAGATGGATCGGATGCCAAGACCCCAGAAGTGAGACTGTTGAGATCTTTTTTAGTGGTAAGCAGTTAACCTGAACCAGAACTCCCAAACTATGACGACAGCTTGTCCATAGAGGTTCTATTGGATTGGATCAACAAGTTGGATAAATATTTTGAGTGTGAGGAAGTCAGTGAGGACTGCAGAGTTGGGTTCATTGTGACTAAGTTGAAGGGACACATAGCCCTGTAGTGAGACAGTGTCTAAACAGAGAGAAGGAGATTGAGCAAGTTGCCGATCAAAACTTGGTCAAGGATGGTTGCCAAGTTGAAGGGCGGATTTCCACTGAAAGATTATTAGATTGCACTACATAGGCAAGTGAAAAATCTAAAATAGAAAGGAATGGCGATGAGGGAGTACAATGAGGAGTTTTATCTAGTGAACCTAAAGGCTGGTTATACAGAGGATACCAAAGAAAAGAAAGACAAGTACGTAAATGGTTTAAGACTAGAAATTTTAGATGAAATTAGTATTCTATCTCCAAAGAACATTGAAGAAGCATATCATAGTGCGATGAAAGCTGAATAGAAAATTACTAGAAGGCAGAATGCTCGGAGAGGACGAGGAGCCGGCAAGGGAAAAGGCCAGTCCTATGGCAAAGGGTGGACTGCTAGTAGTAATGAGGAAGGTAGCAGTTCTAGAGCTTCTGAATAAACAGACAAATGTGATAATGTGAGAGGTGTTAGGCCATATCAGCGAGGCAGGGGAAATGGCCAAGGTAGAGGGGCTGGTTATCAATGTTTGGGGACACTGATCATTTGAGTGTCTAGAGGTAGACCAAGTTGGACAGAGGGGTGCATATGTTGCACAACTAGAGGAAGCAGAGGCACCTCCCCAAGAAGTAGAGAATGCTCCAGAAACAGGGGAAGCCCTGGTGCTGAACAAGGTGTTGTTAAAACCAGCCAAGGAAGCCATCGAACAAACGCAACGGAAGGCTTTATTTAGAACAATTTGTAAGTCACGTGGTAAGTGTTGTAAGTTAATTATTGACAATGGTAGTACAGATAACTTAGTTTCCACAGAGATGGTGGAAAAGTTAGAATTGAAGCGATCAAAACATCCCACCCCTTACAAAGTTTCATGGCTGCAAAAAGAGCATCACTTGTTGGTGGATGAACAGTGCGAGGTGGAGTTTCAAATAGGTAGATATAAGGATAAAGTCATTTGTCACATCATGCCGAAGGATGTATGTCACATACTGCTGAGCAGGCCATGGCAGTAGGACAGAAAGGCGGTGCATGATAGATTGATGAATTGTTATAAGTTTGTCAAGGATGGATTCAAGCATACGCTTGTACCCATCAAGGAGGAAGGGCCAGCAGGGAAAAGTGAGCCAAGAGCACTGTTGATTGGTGGAAAACAGTTTCTGAAGCAAGTTGAGGATAGCGAGATGGGTTGTGCAGTCATAAAAAGAGAAAAAACAGTGTTATTTCATACAGAGGCATCAGATTTACCCCTAGAAATTCAACAGATGTTGCAAGAATTTACAGACATAGTGGTGGATGATTTGCTAGACAAATTGCCCCCCAAAAGAAGTATAATCCAACATATTGACTTCATACCCGGAGTCAATTTTCCAAACAAGGTAGCATACCAAATGATCCCCAAGGACAATGAAGAGATTGGGAAGTAGGTGCAGGAGTTTCTAGACAAAGGAATGATTAGGGAGAGTTTGATCCCTTGCACAGTTCCAACGGTTCTTGCTCCCAAGAAAGGAGGAGAGTGGTGGATGTGCACAAACTCTATGGCCATCAACAAAATCACCATCTGGTAGAAGTTTCCACTGCCACAGATGGATGACATGATGGATTGTTTAAGTAGGGCAGCATATTTTTCTAAGATAGATTTGAAGAGTGGGTATCATCAAATCCAGATACAAAAGGGGGATGAGTGGAAGATGACCTTTGAGACGAATGAGGGATTGCATGAATGGTTGGTCATGCCATCTGGGTTAAGCAATGCACCCAGTACATTTATGTGGTTAATGAATGAGATGCTGAAAGAATACATTGGAAAATTTGTGATAGTTGTTACACTGAAATTTGTCACCATGGCTATCTGCAGTTAAATAGCCATTTTGTCCTCCTTGTCAAGTCTCAAACCTTTGCTCTTCATGTCAAACTTCAAAAAGAGAGAAAGTCACTTTAAAACATGTTTATCTCTGGGTACGCAGGTTCTCTCTACCTTGCCTGCGTGTACGCACTCAAAATACACTGTACCTGCGTACTTGTACGCTCTGTAAGCTAAAGGTTGGGTGCGTACCCCTGTAAAGGTCAAAAGGCGCGAGTTTCATCTCTAAAATGTTACTTGTGGTCACTTCTAGAGCCTTCTAGAAGAGTGTTTGACGTGTATTGAGCGCCTCCAGATGGTTCATGCACTCCTATGATAGAGGAACTTATCCCATTAAGAGAGGAGCCACCCCATCCAAAAGAGGGAGTATCCCATTGATGTTGGAACTGAATAACTTCCTTTAGAATACTATAAATACAGGCCTTGGGCCAAAGGAGGGAGAGGTTGAAAGCTGAACATTCTAAAGGGTAAATGCTGCTGGAATTAGGACTTCCATTGGTTGACTTGTGAGGAGAGATCACTATCCTTCCTTGTTGCCATAGTGGGAGTGGGTGAGCTTGTCAAAGTAGAGGAATCTCTTGCTGGACCCTGGGAGGAGCTTGCACAACACCAAGGCTCAGGTTGTAATGGTTCCTTTGATTATTTAATACGAATAAGTCCATTCTTCTCAATGATTTGTTGTTAATGAATTGTTTCATATACTCCTTGGTCTATATGTTGAATATGTTTGTTTTATGAGATATTCAGGTGTTATGTAATCATTTGATTGTTAGTGTATGCAGGTTTCGAAGTGAAGGAGGAGCTCATCTGGATCGACGAGGCTAGACTGCTACAACAACGTT